>JAKOGI010000975.1:247500-323617 GCA_029747015.1 Carnegiea gigantea
TTTGCTTTTGTTTATTTCACCTAGTTTTGCTTTGATCAGCCTCGACCAGTACAGAAATCAGATTGTAGGCACTGAAAATTTATTTGTGTTGTACCAAACAATAAAATAAAATTAATTGACTGGGTCAAACCCTGTTAATTAGTTTAATCAGGCCTAGTGACCTACAAATCAAGTCCAAAAGACTCACAAGTCAAGTTCAAGATGAAGCCCAAATAATTTCCAAATCTAGGCTTAGTCAAAATTCAAGTCAAAGCCCAAACCGAAGCTCAAAACGACTACCAAGTCAAGTCACGACCTAAAGCCCGAATAACGTCCAAGTCAAGGCGCGATCAAAGTCAAAGGTCAAAGTCAAAGATCAAGACCTACATCAACTCACAAGTCAAACGTCAAAACGACTCTCAAGTCAATGTCCAGTCAAAGTTCGAGGCGACTTCCAAGTCAATGGTCGGCCCAAGCCCGGGAGACTTCCAAGTCAAAGTCAAAGTCAAAGTCAAAGCCAAAACAAACGAAAGTCAAAGCAGTTTAGGGTAAAGCCTGATTGAAAGGCCCAAAACCCAGGTCAAAGCACAAAACTCAAGTCAAGGCTCATCTTGACTTTCAAGGGGGAGGCTTTCCTATAAATAGGCCCCTACCCCCTTTGATTCAAAGGTTGGGAAAATCCATCCTTAAAAGAGAGAGAATCAGAGGATATTGTATTCATAGATATTGTACCCAAATTGATTCAACTGAATATATAAAAATTCAATCTTTGTAATTTGTGATTATAAATTTGGCACGCCCGGCGGGACAGCTCTACCTCATCTCTTTCTCTTAAAGATCAAGACTCTCAAGTTAATAGAACATCATCTTCAACGGAGACATAGCTACAAAGAATGTCGCCGTGCAAGCTTCGAAGAAGAAGAACACAGGATCTTTCTCTTTTAATCCTGTGAACCAAGCATCACTTCTAGCAAGCGCACTCATACAATGAAGACCAGGAGCATGGCAAAAGCTGCTCCGTCGACCACTGCTAGGCAGACTATGTCACCCACATCCAAATTCCAAGACTCAAAGACGTAACACAAGGCGTCATTCTGGATGGATGAAATTCAAAAACTTAGTCATCAACCTCCAGTTTGTGAGGTTGAAGACTATTATGATAGTGACTCCTCTGCGCCCTCGCCAAAGGGGGCGCGCTTGTCAAATATTGAAGCTGAATCTTTTTACGTTGTCATCATGCTAGTCATGATGACAAGAGCCGCTAACCTTGAAGAGCAGCTGGCAAGTATGAAGACTACCTTGGATAGGCTCTCTAAAGAAAGTGCAGAGAAGGACGCCCAAATCAAGCGCCAGAATGATTAGATTGCTGAATTGACAAAGAGGCTGGAAAAGAAGTTCTTTGAAGCTTCTAACAAGGGTTCGGGCGCTGAAGATTCTGACAAAGAGTCGCACCACAGCAAGGAATCTGTCAACGACCGCAAAACTAAGAAGGACTGCTCCTTAGGCTCAATGTCGGTTAAGCAGATTCAGAGCTTGATAGCAAACGCAGTCAAGGCTTAGTTAGAAGGAGGGTCTCACAAGACCCACTTATATACAAAACCCTATACAAAGAGGATTGATGCGCCGTGCATGCCCCATGACTATCAGCCTCCCAAGTTCAACCAGTGGAGCAACCCCAAACAGCATGTCGCACACTTCATTGAGATGTGCAGCAATGCTGGCATAGAGGGAGACCGACTGGTGAAGCAGTTTGTCCGTACTCTAAAAGGGATTGCGTTCGACTGGTACACAAACTTGGAGCCAAAGTTCATTGATAGCTGGCAACAAATGGAGCAGGAGTTCCTAAATCGGTTTTACAGCACTCAACGCATTGTTAGCATGACAGAGCTAACGAACACTAAACAATGGAAGGACAAGCCAGTGCTTGATTCAATCAATCGCTGGAGTTCCCTTAATCTTGAGTGCAAGGACCGTCTATCAGAAGTTTCAGCTGTTGAAATGTGTGCACAGGGCATGGAGTGGGATTTACTGTATGTCTTGCAAATGAATAAGCCAAGGACTTTCCAGGAATTGACAACGAAGGCTCATGATATGGAGATGACAATTGCAAGTCTCCGTGGCAAGTCTTCTCCCTTACCTGACTCTAGAAAGGACAAGGGTGAATTCCAGAAAACTCCCAAGTCCTCAAAGTCCTCAAACAAAGAATCCATAGCTACTTTAACTGGGGAACCGGTTCGAATTTATGGAAAGCCCAAGCATGAAAACAAGAAAAGCGAATTCCCCAAGAATGCTGAGAAGAAGCGTCCTACATTAAAGGAATTGTAGGAGAAGAAATACCCCTTTCCTGACTCAGACTTGTCAGGAATGCTTGATGATCTCCTTCAAAATCGAGTTATCGAGCTCCCAAATCCAAAACGCCCAAAAGAAGCCGGAAGAGTTACCGACCCAAAATATTATTGGTATCATCGGGTGGTTAGTCACCTTCTTGAGAAGTGCATGACGCTCAAGGAGCGTATTATGCAACTTGCTAGGGATGGAAAGATAATATTGGATTTGGACGACACTGCTGAGATAAATCATATCTCCACTATGGTGGAGTGTTCCTCATCGCCCGGGAAGCCAAGGCATACTTAACCTCATGGTAGAGTAAACACTAGACTGATTTCCTCCCTTGGAGAGAAATTAATTACAATTCAATTTGGAAGTTTAGAGTCTATGGTGGTTCCAATTGAATCTAAAGGACCCTTGACAGAGACTGATCCTTTTATGGATGTCTCTGATAAGACTGATGTTGATGAAGAGGGATGGACTCTTGTCACTCGTCGGAGGCCAAGGAAGCAAATCTAGCGCAATCGCCACCTCTTTGCCACAGAAAGAGACAAGGAAGAAAGAAGAGCCCTCGTCACTCAAAAGGAAAGGAGAAGTCCAAGAACGTCAAAGAGCACGAAATTCTGCCTATTAATCTCCTTGAGTAGGAGCCGCTTGTCCCTGTCACACTCCAAGAGTTTTTCCCAACAGGCTTCCTTGAGAAAGTTACAGTCAACGTGACCTCGTGTTTTGAAGTCGAAGAGGAGGAAGACGAAAGAAGTGACGGACAAGAGGAGTCTCCTCAAGTAGCTGATAAAACCTTAACTATCCTCAAGTAGCTGATAAAACCTTAACTATCTTGGAAGCTTTGCCATCTCGCATGGGATGGGGGAAAATCTTTTATTTGCCTGACGAGATGCACTAATATGTTGTTGCTGCCTTACAACACCCAGAATTTTACGCTGATAAAATCAAGGATGTTGGAGCATCAACAAAAAGCCTTATTCAGTGTGCCTCTTGCAATATTGTAGTTGCTTTCACTGACGAAGATTTGCTGTTTGGATCCAAGCCCCATAATCGTCCTTTGTTTGTGACTAGTTATATTAGGGAGCAAAAAGTCAGGCGCATTCTTGTGGATGGAGGGTCAGCTGTCAACATCATGCCCAAGTCTACAATGAACGACTTAGGCATCATGGTAGAAGAACTGTCTAAGAGCCGAACGATGATTCAAGGCTTTAACCTCGAAGGCCAACGTGCAATCGGCATGATTCGCGTTGACCTAATAATTGGAGATTTACGACATCTTCCATCTTCTTTGTAATCGATGCCAAGACTTCCTACAAGTTATTACTTGGGAAACTATGGCTTTATGAGCATAGGATAGTGGCCTCCACTTTACACCAGTGCCTCAAGTATTACTGTGATTGAGAGAAGAAAATAAATGGGGATGTTAAGCCATTCACTAAGGCTGAATCTCATTTTGCAGATGCAAGGTTCTTTGAAGAAGGTGCTACACCTAAAAAAACCATGCCATCAACCATTTCTTCTACAGGTAAAGGTACCGTAAAGAAAGCCCCTCGAGCAACAAAAGATGACGCTCCTAAGTAGCAACTCGAGAAAGAAGCAAGTAAGCAAGGTTGCACCACTTCTTGTGTTGAGCAAGTTGCTAAACAAGCTGCTGCTTCAACTGGATCAATACGACCAATTTTAAGGTACATACCTAGGTCTTGCCGCAAGGAGGGCGAATTGCCCTTTGACGAGTGCACGGGCCGTAGTAATGAGACCAAAACTATTAAGGGTGATGCAGCTAGCATAACTTCTCTAAAAGGGAATGTAACAGTTCCAACCCTTAAGATATGGCAGGCTAAGGCGAGTCGGCCCCCCATTCTGGGGTTTGTCGTCTCTTCTAAGGACAGCAATGATTTGCCAAGCGTGCGGACTAAAGAAGGATTTGATCCCACCGTTTATAAACTCATGGAAAAGGCTGGCTATGACTTTCAAAACCCAGCTACCTTAGGAAAGGTAGTCGAGGTCAAGCCTCATAGACTTAATGACACTCAAAAAAAGATCCAAGAGCAGGGAGGCTCAGTAGGTGTCTCAAAAGTTGGACTGGGTTTCACGCCACCGCAGCCAGTCAGAATCTTGGGGCGATGAAAGGACAAGAATGTGGCAACTCAACACATCTCAGCTGAAGAGGTGGAAGAGAGTGAAGAGGAAAATGCTTCACCTAAACCAAAACCCTCTGTGTTTGATAGGCTGTAGTCGCCCGCTCTGAGCAAATGTTCATCGATGTTCACCCGAATAGGCAAAGGGAAAGGTCGTAAAATCTCTATTTTTAACAGAATTAAAGGCGTTCCCTAGCCAAGGCGTTCATTATTTGCCAGGATAAAAACTGGTGAAAAGTCTTCAAGCTCACGGCTTTAGTAGGAGAAAAGTTCTGCGCTTAACCGCTTGGGAGTGATAAATCAAGTTCAGAGCTCTATCCCTTCTCGTATAAAGCGTATCTTTAGCTTGGATGTGAAGACAGACGGTTTATTAAGAGTAAAGAGGCATACTGTGATCTTCATAGGTCAACAAAATAACTCTAACTCTAGCAATGAGGCGGAGGAAGAAGAAGTTGTTCCTTCTAATCATATCATATGAATGTGATGACTCCGAATCAGAGATAGAGCTGGCCGAAACTCCTGAGACCTTCGAAGATGGGGTAAGCTACAGATGATGAGTGAAAAAAGTTGAATCTTAGGACCAATGAAGAGCCTTGTCCTATCTATGTAAGCTCATCACTTACACCCGAGGAGGAAAAACAGTACTTGGAACTCCTATCCGAGTACAAGGACGTATTTTTCTGGAGGTATAAAGAAATGCTTAGGTTAGATCCAAAGGTCGCAGTTCATTGCCTATCCATCAAAAAGGGTATTTTGCCTAAGAAGCAACCTCAGCGACGTTTTCACCCGGAGTTGGTACCAAAAATTGAAAAAGAGGTCAACAGACTCATAGAGGCAGGATTCATTCGCGAGGTCAAATACCCAACGTGGATCACAAACATCGTGCCTGTCAGGACAACTTCATATTTGTGTTGACTTTAGGGATCTCAACGATGCTTGTCCAAAAAACGATTTTCTGTTGCCCGTCACGGAACTCATGATCGACTCAACTACAGGGCATGAAGCGTTGTCGTTCATAGATTGTACCACAGGATACAATCAGATTTTGATGGCGGCAGAGAATCAAGAGGCCACAACTTTTCGCACATCTAAAGGCATTTTTTGCTATATGATGATGCCCTTTGGACTTAAGAATGCAGGAGTAACTTACCAAAGGGCAATGCAAGCAATTTTCAACGATATGCTTCACAAAACAGTTGAGTGCTACGTCGATGATTTGGTAGTCAAGTCCAAGAAGAGGGCAGACCACGTAAAAGATCTTCGTCTAATCTTTGAGCGATTAAGGAGATGCCAATTGAAGATGAACCCACTCAAGTGCGACTTTGGTGTCACCTCCAGGAAGTTCTTGGGTTTCATCGTTCACCATCGGGGATTTGAGATCGACCAATCGAAGATCAAGGCAATTCAAGAAATGCCTGAGCCAAAGAACCTCAGAGAGCTTCGCGAACTTCAGGGTCGCTTGGCATATATCCGAAGATTCATCTTAAATCTTGCAAGACATTGCCATCCCTTCAGCCACCTTATGAAAAAAGGAGCGCCATTTAAATGGGACGACTCATGTCGAACGGCTTTTAAGAAAATAAAGGAATATTTGTCCCATCCTTCGGTGTTGGGAGCACCTATCCCTGGCAAATCTCTTCGACTGTACATTGCAGCTCAGGAACAATCCTTAGGAGCATTATATGTACAGGAAAACGAGGAAGGGAAAGAATTCGCCGTGTACTACTTAAGTCGTACATTGGTTGGCGCTAAATTGAGGTACTCCCCTATTAAAAAGATGTGCTTGTCGCTCATCTTTGCCATCCAGAAACTCAAGCATTACATGCAGGCTTATGCAGTACAAGTGATCTCCAAAGATGATCCCATCAAGTACATCTTGTCTAGACCAATCTTAAATGGACGACTGGCAAAATTGGCGGTCATATTAAAATAGTACGACCTTGTCTATGTACCCCAAAAAGCGGTTAGGGGACAAGCGTTGGCAGATTTCTTAGCAGATCATCCCATTCTTGATAATTAGGAGCTAAATGATGATTTGCTAGGAGAAGATGTATTCTACATCGATATCCTCCCTCGCTGGGAAATGTATTTCGATGGTACGGCTAGGCGTGATGGTGCTGGTGCAGGAGTGGTCTTCGTTTCCCTTGAAAAGCACATTCTCCCGTATTCATTTGTGCTTACTCAGTTATGCTCTAACAATGTGGCGGAATATCAAGCGCTTAGCCTGGGTCTTGAAATGGCCATTGAGATAGGGATCACCGACCTCAACATAGATGGTGACTCACAGTTGGTCATCAATCAACTACTTTACAAATACGAGGTTAAGAAAGAGGACCTTGTCTCGTATCACAGGCAGGCATTACGCCTGCTAAATAAGTTAGAGATGGTCAAGTTAGAGCATATGCCAAGGAGTGCCAGCAACATGGCTGACGCACTAGCAAGCCTCGCAGGGCAGAAGAAAGAATGATAATTCTAGTATGTGGCTGCTGGGTTATTCTGCTCGATGATGAAAACTCGGAGGAAGACGTCAACATGATCTGTGTCCTTGAAATAGATACAGAAGACTGGTGCCGATCTATAATTGAGTATTTAGTGCACACAAAACTTTCTACTAACCCAAGGCATCAGACGAAAATACAGTGGAGAGCCCTGAGCTTCCTTTACTACAACGGAATGCTCTATCGATGCTCTTTTCTTGGCCTTTAGTTACGGTGTTTGGACCTGGAAGAGGCAAAGCAAGCGATGGCAGAAGCTCATTCAAGCATGTGTGGAGTGCAGCAATCAGGGCCTAGGCTACATGATCGTATTAAAAGGATGGGTTACTACTGGCCTACTATGGTGCAACATTGCATGGATTATACAAAGAGATGTGATGCTTGCTAGTTCCATGCTAACTCCATACATAAGCCCCCAGAACCTCTTCACCCAACGGTTGCATCCTGGCCATTTGAAGCATGGGGCCTTGATGTCGTCAGACCGATCACGCCTAAATCATTGGCTGGTCACTCCTACATCTTGGCTGCCATTGATTACTTCTCTAAATGAGCGGAAGCAATTCCACTAAGGAAGGCTAAAAAAGAAATGTGCTCGACTTCATAAGGACGCACATTATTCATCGATATAGTGTGCCGAGGTACATTATCACTGATAATGGTAAACCCTTCATCAACAGCCTGTTGACCAGCTTATGTGGGAAGTTTAAGTTTGCGCAGCATAAGTGTTCCATGTACCATGCCCCTGCAAACGGCCTGGTAGAAGCCTTTAGTAAAACACTTTGCAACTTACTCAAAAAAGTTATCGCAAAGTCCAAAAGAGATTGGCACGACAGACTAGGGGAGGCTCTTTGGGTGTACCGAACCATATACAAGACGCCGACACAGTCGACTCCCTTTACTCTGGTGCATGGAGTTGAAGCCGTACTGCCATTAGAGCTCCAAATCCTGTCACTGCGCATCACCATACAAGAAGGTTTAACGGAAGACGAAAATCACAAGCTTCCTTTAGCGGAGCTGGAGGCCCTTGATGAGAAGAGACTTCAAGCACAACAGAAACTATAATGCTACCAAGCTCGCTTAGCAAGAGCGTTCAACAGAAAGGTTTGGCCATGCTCGTTTCAAATTGGGGATCAAGTGCTTGCACTGAAAGGGCGAATCATCATAACCTACAAGATAGGAAGCAAATTCGATCCGAAATGGAAAGGACCTTATGTTGTCCACGAGGTGCACTCAAATGGCGCCTATAAGATAGCAGATGGACAAGGGGTTCGGGTAGGACCCATAAATGGCTAGTTCTTAAAGCGTTATTACCCTTGATATAGGATATTATAAAGCTCCTACGTAAGAGCCTAAGCTGCTCTTTCTTTAAAGTTAAATTCCGCTATAACACTCCTGGCCCGCAAGAGTATAAACTGTGAACGCCAAAAAGAAACTCAAATAAAAAAAAATTTCGTTGTATTACTCCTGGCCCGTATGAGTATAAACTGTGTACGGCAAAACAAATATATACAAAATTTATTTTGTTGAACTACGTGATGACTTGATCTTATTGGGAATTGCAATGTTTCCATAAGTACGTAGGCAGCTTGGTAAATAAAATATCAAGTTCACTCAAACATAATAAAAGAAAGAAAGCAAGGTGGTGATCAAATTTCATATAAAGGAGGATACAAGGTCTATTATAAATATTTGTTTAAAAAAAAAAAAGGAACAAGACAAGTTGAGCAAAACATCAATCGGGGTCAATCCAAGTGTCGGGATTAAGCGAGGACTGTAGTGCTAGCATGATCTGCTCGTGCCTTTCCAACTACTTGGCATCATCAGAAGAAAGAGTGGGTACCATCTTAGGTCGGCAAGAGTTTTGGATTTCACATTAACTTCTTACTCAGTTACCTCCAATAGGGAAGATTGGACATGGACGTTGCCTTAAGCTGGCGCTCCTCTTCTCGGGCAAGGCGAAGCGCGTCCTCCAATCAACAATCCTCTGTGCCATTCACTTGAGTTTCTTCGTAATAGCACTAAGATCTATGCGCGCAGTGGCAAGGCGTGAGCGCGCAAGATCGACTTGCTCAGTGCACAGCGCCTTCTCCTTCGCCACATCATCTGGGTGGCGGCATAGAGAAGCTACTTTCTTTAATGATAAGAAGGCTGATACGGTGCTCCCATAATCCTCCACCTTCTTCTTTAAAGGGGTCGGGTCTCTACAAAGTCACTCAATTCCTTTGTAGATCATTGGGGTACTTTGAAGTTCTCTCTACTTCTTCAAATTTTACATTCTTCAAACTGGTCAAATACTCGAACCCCATCACTCGAACGGTAGCGGTGAAAATACCTTGGGAGCCGGGTCCGGGACAGAAGAAAGTAGTGGAGGGAGCAACTGCACAGGAAAGTTTTCCTTTTGAACCCCTGGGAGTGCCAACATCAGTATCAGCAGAGAGTAACCCCCTAGTGGCCACCTCAAGAGAGTTATGTCTATCAACTGAGTGATGACTCTGAGTAGCTGATGCACACAAGGCCTCTGTTTCCCTAGAAGCTGAACTCCCAACCTCATGAGGGGATGTTTGCCTCCTCACAATCTCAATGTCCTTGCCAATACCTGGGGTTGCCTTGGGGGCAGAAGGTTTAACAGCACGGCTAACATCCTCGAGTAACTGCTCATCGACAATGGGTGTCACTTCCTGGGCTAGGTCGAACTCACCAATCTGAATAAAAAGAAAGAAGAGCGTAAGTTTGGAAACATTTTACGCTGGTTAAAACCAAAGTAACAAAGCGAAAGAAAATGGCAGTAAAAGGAGAAGGAATGGTGCATATGTCCTCAAGATTGGCTGGCTCACCTGAACAGCTCTAGATGTCACCAAAAAAGTCATCCCCAAGGTTGACTCTGGCATCCCTGGGGGTCACGGTCTCACACCTCTTACGCCCCCCATCTCTGAAGTTCGCCTCAGACTCTGGCTCGCTGTCACTATCCAGCACCAGACCTCACTTTCTCTCAACAAGGTGAACTCTTGGGGACCCATGAGCGTCATCACCAGACTTCGGGCCCTCAGCATCTAAATCGGCGATGGGATCCTTTCCTTTCTTCCCCTTGACCTTCTTCGATGAGCCAGCCTCTGCATCTTTGTGTTACTTGGATGAACTTGCTTCTGTACTCTTCTGCAGAACAGAAGCACTGGAACGAAGGTCATGAATGTTCACCTTGGCCCACCGAATCTTATATGCTGAAGAAATGTGTTGATTCAAGGCCAAGGAGCGATAGGGAAGAAAGCCCTAAGATGCAGTCCCTAAAAAGAGGAGCCGTTTCCAATATAAAAGGGCATTCTCGTATGACACCTCCCGGATGCAAGGATTTTCACGAAGTACTCCAGGAATCCCCTGGTAGAACCCAAATTGCCTACTGAACTAGTGCAGGTTATAAGGTTCGACATAGAAGTTCGCATCACAACGAATAGGAAAGAAACCATCTCGAAGAGAGATCAGGTAATCTGACTTATCCGATCTAAATTCCCATCGTCGATAAGGGTCTATGATCGGTTCCTCCCCAGCATTAGACAACCAATGTCAGATATTCTGCCCTCATGTATAAGCTCGCGAACATCTCCAAGGTTGCTGCGTATCATATGTGACGCGGAGTAGCGCACCATCAAAGGGCCCGGAGGGGCAGGTTGCAAGACATGAGGAATCTTCAAATAATGGGCGAGCCATCCATTGAGATAGTGCCAGGGGAAGAATGACCGTGAATGGGAAGGTTTCGCAGCTGTAGTAAGCCCATTAAGACCATGGTAAATACTAGCTAGCACAGGGACAACTAGGCTGAAGATAGGACCAGACGTCATCAGGCTGGCAGCCTCAAAAGTGTCTGGGGGAATGAGTTTCTCCCCGGTCTCTGAAAGCGCAAAAACACACAGCCAACATGATAGGTACGCTGCCAGATAGGTGCTTTCCCTCCTCTCTTTGGGAACCCCCAGGCTTTTAAAGACTTCTAACTCCTCACGACTCCAGCAAGGATCTTGAGGTTGAATCCGACCACTTGGATTTTGCGTCCTTGTGGGAGTCGAGTTATACGGGCGGCACCATGTTGGTGGGTTGTGGATGAGCTTCTTCTTGCACCAGAAATCAATCCACGCCTTCACACTGATGCCTTTCTCACAGATAGGCATCTTTTCCAAACGTCTAAAAGCAGCGAATAGAAACTTGCAGGAAGATGGCATAGTCCTTAGGTTTTACTTATCCCAGTACTCAAAGGCTTGGAGGCAGGGAATAGTCTCATCGTAGACTTTGCCATTAATTGGGAGTCCATTAAGTTTGCGCAAATCCCATAATAAGGTAGACATTTCTCCAGATGTTGTCTGAAGAGTGTTGGTGGCAGGACACCAACTCTCACAAAAGGGGAGCACAACATGTTTATTGCGATTGTAAGAGTAGGGCGAGGCATGCACCGCCTCGTATAAAGTGCACCTTTGTAAGCGTGCTTCAAAACAGGAGAGCACATGTTCTGTCTATTCCCAGAACAAGGGAATATAGCTGAAATCGCCATAGAGGAGCATGTTCGGGCCCCATCTGGACTGCCTGGATATAATGTGACGCCCAAGCACAGGAAATTCAGTGAGAAGGCTAGATTTGTCATCATATGTGCTCTGCAGAAAGTACCCGATGGAACCATCTTCCGTACCCTTTTTCACCCGGATGAAAAATTTGGAAGGAAAGGATGACGGCTCTATAATAGGCACCTGATTGGCTTTCGGCCTCCTCAAAGAACAGTAGATTCAAAAACAGCTGTCTGACCGAGGATTATCATCTTTCTTATCCACAACAGAAAGAAGAGGCTTGCCGTCATGCTGAAACTCCTTAAGATATACCATTATAAATCAGCTGAGAACAAAATCAAATATAAAGTTAGTTCTTTTTCAGGAAAGAAATCAGTAAGCAAAGCGACGTCTAAACAAAATAAATGCTAAAAAAGGGTGAAGCGTGGAGCAAAATCAATCAAAACTTCGTTCACTGCCGCATTAGCTGCTCTTCACTGCTCATACCACTTTCGTGCGTATCAGTTCCGTTCAAAACCCATGGCCAAGCAACGAACCGTATTGCAAGCGGTTCTTCAAGTCTTCATACAACTTTCGTGCGTATCAGTTCCGTTCAAGGCCCATGGCCAAGCAGCGAATCGTGTCGCAAATAGTTCTTCAAGTCTTCATACTACTTTCGTGCGTATCAGTTCTGTTCAAGGCCCATGGCCAAGCAGCGAACCGTGTCGCAAGTGGTTCTTCAAGTCTTCAAACGACTTTCGTGCGTATCAGTTCCGTTCAAGGCCCATGGCCAAGCAGCGAACCATGTTGCAAGTGGTTCTTCAAGTCTTCATACCACTTTCATGCATATCAGTTCCGTTCAAGACCCATGGCCAAGTAGCAAACCGTGTCACAAGTGGTTCTTTAAATCTTCATACCACTTTCGTACATATCGGTTCCGTTCAAGGCCCATGGCCAAGCAGTGAACCATGTCGCAAGTGGTTCTTTAAATGGCTTCTCAACCTGCACAAACAACAGTACAAGAGTTTAAAAAAAAAAAAAAACAGAAAAAGAAAAGAGGTCTCGGCATTAAAAAAAAAATGCGATCCACCAGCAAATGAGCATAAGCGACAAAAAAATGTCATCTTCCAACAAGTGAGCATGATATCGCGATATGCGAAAAATGCGACATTAAATGAATGCAATGTTACAACGACTCAGACAGACGTGAGAAGACTCGTCAGTCTAATAAAAGGGCTTCCTATGGATTCATTTCAGCCAGAGTCATAACTTTTATTGCTCATGGTCATTGAAAAAGGGCAAGTCTGTCGAGACCAAGACACAACATTGCAAATTTCAATAAGATGCTAGGTTACAAGCAGCACACGACTCAATGAGCATCAAAAAAGGGGGGTTGATAATCCAAAACAAAGAGAGCACCGACAAGTTTATTCATCCCCCCCAAAAAAAGCTACTGATAATTCAGACAACAAGAAATTTAAAGAATAAAAACACCCATGAAGCCCCTTCAAAACCTAAATTCTCCTAATTCTCCCAAATCGAAGCAAACTCAAATTCTCGTCCCCCCCAAAAAAAAAGAACCCTAGTTGAAAATCCAAAATCAACATGTGTCCAATTTCCCAAATCAAAGGAAACCCGAGTTTTCAAAAAAAAGCCACAAATTCTGAATAACATCCTATTCACAGGATGATTTCTTTTAGCGAGCATCCTCAAGTGCAAGCAAAAGCATCATGTAGCAGCGAACCATCCAGTTGGTTAAAAAAAAACAAAAAAAAAGTGACGCAACACTTTGGTTAAATTTCACACCTACTACACCATTTCCATTTCCCAGAGAAGCCAAACAAAAAACAGGGGCCAAACTTCAATCTTTTCACTCTCTCTTTCTTCCTCACGCATATGCCCATAATGTGGTGTTTTCTCTCTTCCTCAATCTCTCTCTCTAAATAGGGAAGCCTCTGCTTTACCGAAACCCCAAAAAAAAAAAAAAAACAGAGAGAAAAAGATTATAGTCCCTGGCCGAAGGACCTAAAGCCCAACTTAACAAAGATGGGAGAAATACATCTCAGCAAAAAACGGAGGGCTACACAGAGGGTGAAAAGGGGAGGAAGAAGTTGAGCATGACTTGCAGTGCCACCGTTCTAGGCCAAGCCATAAACCCAATCCATTGAGCAACGATAGCAACAAAGATATGCCCAGATTATTAATTTACTGTCTCTTCTTCAATCTCTCTCTCCAACCCTTGATGTGCTAAGACGCCATTGACAAGTCCAACGTTTAAACCATATGCCCGAATAGCAAAAAAGGAAGAGGATTGGAGAAATTTTGTACCTTTGATCAACCTCTGGTTGTTGGCTCTTGGTTAAGGTATCTGGAGGTGCCTAATAGTGATGGTGTGCACAGCAAGGTCTGAATCTGTCCCAGGCGAAGATCCTGTCGAAAAAAAACCAAAAGGAGAGGAAAAAAGACTAGAAAGAGGGTACCTTTACAAGCCACGAGGGTTGAACATGGTAGGGAAAGGGTCGAACTTTGAAGGGGCTCCCACTGTTGACCACTGACAATAAGCAAATGGCATGCTCTGGCTCTGGATTGAACAGCAGTGACGTCGGGGTCTCGTGTTCTGGGTGGCAGCTGGGTGTCGGGTAGCAGATGAAGAAGAAGGGCTAAGAGATCACATGGCTTCCGCGTGCCACCTAAACTAAACAGCAGGCCAGGCTTTGGTGTGGGAGGAAAATAGAAGCCGAGCCCAGCCCACACATGAAAACAAAACAAAAAAATGAGAAGAGATAGGCGGCGGCCCAGGCCCGTAAGAGAAGAGGGAGACAAGGCTGAGCAGGTCACGTGAGCGGCACATGCTTAACTTAAATGAAATAAGGGGCTGGACCGGGTTAGAAGGAAAAGGGAAAACTAAGGCTCGGCCCAAACAAAAAAAAAAAAAGAGAACAAAGAAGTCAGACTGGGGTCACGTGCCCCACGCATGACAATTAAATGAAGGTGTAGATGGGCTCTGGGTTGAGGACGAGAGACAGGCCAGATACTGGGTCGGAAAAAAAAAAGGAATAAGTTCTGGGCCAGCCCAGGCGCCACTTAAAAAAAAAAAAGGAGGAAAAGGGAAGCAAACCAGCCCTGTCCAACCGAAAAGGATAAGGGAAAAAGCAGCCTGGGTCACGAGCCCACCATGTGGGTTTTAAGTGCAATATAGCCTAGCTGGGCTGGGTCTTTAAAAAAAAAAAAAAAAAGGAAGGAAGAGGAAGGAGAGGGGGAGCCCAAATCTGGGCCAGCCCGCAAGCAAAAGTGTTTCATTTGTCAAATTAAAAAGAAAAAAAAAGTGTGGGTGCATTTGTTCAAATTTTCATACAAAATCAACAAAATATATTGAAAGCATTCATTGCGAGCAAATTATATATATTAAAAATATGTTGAAAAAAACATCGAGACATCGGCCACGCTCGAACGATAAGTCATGTACGTGACCTTATCTCGAGGGGACAATTTGTAGGCACTGAAAATTTATTCATGTCATACCAAACAATAAAATAAAATTAATTGACTGGGCCAAACCCTATTAATTAGTTTAATCAGGCCTAGTGACTCACAAATCAAGCCCAAAAAACTTACAAGTCAAGTTTAAATTGAAGCCCAAATGACTTCCAAATCCAGGTTTAGTCAAAATTCAAGTCAAAGCCCAAACCGAAGCTCAGGACGACTACCAAGTCAAGTCACGACCTAAAGCACGAACGACGTCCAAGTCAAGGCGCGATCAAAGTCAAAGGTCAAAGTCAAAGGCCAAGACCTAGATCGACTCACAAGTCAAACATCAAAATAACGCTCAAGTCAATGTCCGGTCAAAACTCAAGGCGACTTGTAAGTCAATGGTCGGCCCAAGCCCGCAAGACTTCCAAGTCAAAGTCAAAATCAAAGTCAAAGTCAAAGTCAAAGTCAAACGAAAGTCAAAGCAGTCTAGGGTAAAGCCTGATTGAAAGGCTCAAAATTCAAGTCAAAGCCCAAAATCCAAGTCAAGGCCCATTTTGACTTTTAAGGGGGAGACTTTCCTATAAATAAGTCCCTACCCCCCTTTGATTCAGAGATTGGAAAAATCCATCCTTAAAAGAGAGAGAATCAGAGGATATTATATTAATAGAGATTGTACCCAAATTGATTCAACTGAATCTATAAAAATTCAATCTTTATAATTTGTGATTACACAGATATTTTCCCTTTTACTCTTTTATATCGGTCACATTCTGTGGGTTCCAATGCTAGGGAAGCGACTGATTTGTTGATTTGAACATAACCACTGACAGTGGGATTGATAATACTGAGGTATGGCTCAGGCCAGGTAACAAGTGCTTGATAGAAGAATTTGACATGAAATGAGTGTGTGAGCAACATTGCTAACTACTATTATACTGCACAACAGCAGAGGGCTATTTCCCTCGAATTATCCTGTACCCACCATTGGACAAAGGCTGCCAGTGATGCTGCACAAGCAAGCCAGGGCATAGCTTGTTTAACTAATATTTTCATTAGTTTGTTTATGCGATAGATTAATACTTGATTCAAAAAATTCTTTACGATATTTGATTCAATGATTGTTTAACCGTAGCAAATCGGCAACATAAGGGCAAAAATTTAATAATTTCTTCAATGATATTGGATATACGATTTCTTCAACTGTGACAAATTGACAAATTAAAAGTCAAAATTTAATAATTTCTCCAACCATATTCAACAGTTTCTTGAAACGTAATGAATTGAGAAAATAAGAGAAAAAACAGATAAATTTAATAAATTCTCGCATATTCGATTCTGTAATAGCCTGACCCTAAATCATGTTTATTTATTTAATTAAGTGATGTTATTCATTTTTGACATTTATTTATCTCATTTAATTATCCCGGTTGGGTGAATTCATTTTGGGCCGCATTTTGCAATTTGAGTTTTATTTACCGGACAATTTCGGAAAAATTGATAGTAGACCTCAATATTTATGATTTAAAAGATTAAATTATTTTTCATGACATCACATTTAAACTCGAGCTTTGGAAAAAAAAAAGAAAAAAATTTCAAGCACACTCGGTTTGAGCTAGTTTTCGAACCCGAGCCCGTTTAAGGCCAATTTTTGCCCACCAAGACTTGACTCTATTTATCTGCCTAATTACCCTAAATTAGGCCTAATCTCTACTTAGCAAAAGTAGCTTTTGAAGATTAATTTTCAGCCAAGTATTTATTTGCATAAGCTTTTATTTTGCACCAAGTAAATGCAAGTCACTTTCTCGCTCTAGTTTTCTCTCCTCCTTCTCTCTACCCACAGCAGCAGCCCTCCCAACCCTATTATGGTGTTTTCTAGCCACTTTCTGGCCACTCTTCGACAAGGATTTCAATCCTCAACAAGCTCCCTTCATTAGCTACCATCTCCCCATCCTCAAAATCACCAAACCTCATCTCCACCTCAATTTTTTTAAAGATCAAAGTAAGTAGCTTTATCTTGTTCTTTGGATTTTTGGTTTTTGCTTCTTGTTTTGGTTGTTTTAATGGTGGATCATATTGTTTTGATTTAATTAAGAATTATTTTGGTGATGGATCATGGTGGAGTTGTAGTTGGATCATGCTAGGGTTACGGCTACATCTAATCATGCAAGCTTCATGTTAAAGTGTCAGACTTTGATTGTTTTATCCTTGATTTTGATCATCTTTTAATCTATTGAATTTTATTATGATGTTTATGGTATTTTGAAATGATGGAAGTGAGTTCAAGTAGGCTTTAAGTTAGGATTTTGTCCAAGAATGCATGGTTTGAACCAAACTAGTATTAAACATGAAGTATGTGAATATGTGACTACAAAATGAGCTTTATTGGATGTGAATATGAAGTGAAATTGAGTGCAGTATTTTTGTATCATGTTGGGATGGACCAAAGTGTGCTTACATGCTTTTAAGGAATGGTTTACATTGAGGATTGGTGTGAAAAGTGAGGGAACAAGCTCAAACAGTGAGGCCGGAATTTTTAGAAAAATAGGACAACATTTGGAAGCAAACTGGTACTAATTGGCACATCAACAATTCATGATTTTTGGTGTAGTAATAGCTTGATGAGTAGCTTCCAATAGGCTCTAGAATTACTCAATTGTGAGTTGTGTGGACAAAGTTATGATTAATTTACTGAGGACTGCTTAGAATACATTGAAACTAGGAGTAGTTTTGAACAGTGAACTTCACGAACAAACTAGTATTGATTGGCTCATTAAGAATTTGTGATTTTTGGTGTGTAGATAGATCAATGAGTTATCTTTCACATGCATTTTGAATCACCTTAATCTGAGTTCTGTGGAAAATGTTATGGTCATTTTGCTACAACTGCGTAGATTAAACTAAAATTGTGCACGTTTGTGTTCCACCCTAATTTTAGAGACATTACTATGTGACTCATGCTTTGTGTCCAAAATAAAAGTTTTATTGGACATTATGAGCTTTTCATATTGAGGTTTTGTATCTCCATTGGAGGTCTAGAGTGAAAGATATGAATTTTCTAAAGTAGACCATCAAACGGTATTATGTGAAAAAAGAAATCAGTACTCAACGGATCAAACTGAGGCTATTTGAGCTTTATGAACCTCACAACACCCCTTATGGCATTAAATCCTCTATTATCCATTTCAGAAACCTCAGAAAACTCATATTTCATTTATTTCAATTGAAATCTTTTCATTATCAGCTCAATCATTCCAATGTGATCTATTTTGTTTCAATTTGTTGTATTTCAAGTTCAATAACCCTAACTGATTTATTTTTTAGATCATCTTGGTTTAACTCGCCTTATATTGAATTATTGGAATTGTAGAATATTTTTTAATTAATCAATTTCCGTTAAAGTTATAAATTATGTAAGTGAACATGGTTTACTAACTACATTGATTTATAATGACATCTCTTAAACAGAAATGGGGCCTAGTCTATAATTCTTCATTGTGCATACGTATCATCAAGTGAAATTACATTTTGAAGACTTCAGGTACGTCCATTGCCTGTATTTTTAGAAATCAGAGTGTATTTATCAACGTTATCATGTTTTGGTAAGTACATCAATGAATCCGTTTACACAGTGATTTATCAGTTAATTAGTGACCCCGTCAATTATCATCTATAGGGCATTCGCCCTTCAGTTACCCGCGCGACTTCAGGCTAGGTCCCCGATTGGCTTAGCAGGTGTACACCTATCTATAGATTGTAACAGTACCAAGGGGTTCACTATCAGATAATAATTAGCAATGCAGTTTTATATTCGTCTTATTCCCTATTTTGACCTTAAATGAATTGCAAATTAGGCCCAATCAGTGTTTCAATGATTATTTAACAATTCTGGAATGCATGTATTGAGTTTCGGCTTACAGTTCGAAATATTTTTCGTGTTTTATTTTAGGCAAATGCTCAGAGAATCGTCTTCATGATAGTAAACCAGGGGAAGAGAATAGTTGAGCAAGGGAATCTGGGTGGAACAATACTGACACAGTGTAAGCATATTTTAAAAGTTGTATATTGAAATCTTTAGTGGATGGAGATGCGGATTACATGGTGAATTGTTTTTACTATGGTATAAAAATCTTATATTGATTAACAGTTGATTATACATAGATTGATCGGGTGTGAATGTGTATGGTTGAGGTTATGCTTAACTATGTTATTCCAGAATACATACTTCAAGCCTTGTCCTTTAGGACGGTGGTAACATCCCTATCATTGGATTTATCATAATACAATTGAGTGATTTATTAAGGAGAATATAAATAGTGAAACATGTTTAATTTGGGACGTTACAGATTTGGTATCAGAGCCAGGTTGAGATTTTTTTTATAAGATATGAAGTATGGAGTTAAGATACTGGGAAAGTTGGTTAGTGAGGAATGAGGACTATTATGGTATCCTTGGAGATTTGTGACATTGGTAATGTCTACTGATCTCACATATATTCTACTCGTATATTCTTCTTTGTCAGATGGATCCATATAATGTGTATGTAGTTTGATCTCAAGCATCAAATTCGAGGGTGATTTTGAACAACAAGTTAAGCGTGTTCTAATGTATTCAGGTAAGTATGGTCCCATGAGCCACCCATCTGAATGGTATGACATCCTTTTAGGTGGAATTGTTTATTTTTGGGATGTAAACCCTTGTACTTCGGGCGTGTGGCCCGTAGAGTTGTGATTTTTGGTGTGTAGCCATTGAGCTTGGTTTAATATCCTTTTATACTTCTATTCAATGCAGAGAATGTGATATAAGGTTTTAAGCCTGAAAAATGGCCAGTTTGCAGGAGAAACTCTGTCCGTTTCGCCCCAGAAATTTAAGAATCACTAACACTCCTAACCCTAGCGTTGGGGGTTGTTACAAATGTGTCCTATGAAAGGCCATTGACTCATTTTAAGGTTAAATGCATAGGGAAAACCAAGTATGGGTGGAATACATAAGTTCAATCAACTTGGCAGTTTTGATCAATGCATAATGACTGATCTTGAAGTAACTTTTGTTCACGATCACCATGAGTTACGCAAGGATTTTCTATCCTGACTTCAAGTTTAAGGAGATATCGTTCATATGAAGGAAGTTTAAAGTGGATTAGAGGCCATTTGGTTATTCAAAACTATTAGACAAGTTAAAGTCTGCAAATTGGGCGGAATCCTAATGTACAAAGTCTGAGTTTAGTCCACTTGCAGCCTATGCATTCCATCAGATAGAGATGTTTTAGTTAGTCTATGTCAAAGGATAGAAAGTAAGCTTTCTAATGACCGATGTTGCAGCACATTTGGAGACCAGTGGTCAAGGAAATTCAGCCCAGAAGTCTGATGGTACAGACTGTTCAAGTCAGTGGGTACCTACAACTTTGAGCTTATGTTTCCTCATCATATGGGTGTCATTTTGTGTATTTCTTGGATCCAAGAGGCAATTACTTCAATGTGCTTCATTGATTGCAGATATTTTCTTATGTAACCCAAGAGTCCCATCTAGGCGAGCTATAGGAGGGTTCTTGATGTAGTATCCCCTGAATTATAGGATTTTGGAAAGGCTTATTCTGTTATACATAAGTTTTGAAACCATTGACTACCGACCATTTCATACAAGAGAAACCAAGGACACATTAAAGAGGCATTTTGCTTCAATCCATTGCAATTTAAGACAAGCTTAAATTGCCCAAACTCTTGCAAGCAGTCCATTGAGTCCATCTCAACTTGTGAAGTATGCATTACTCTTGAAAATATTTCACTGTATTTTCTGACAACATACCATCCACCATTGTCCTTATTGGATTATCAACTGTTAGATACTCCTCACTTTGACCAGGGGCTTCATCTTTTTGTCTTCATGGCATCTCCCCATCCAGTTGCATCATCATTCACTCTTATGTTATATCTTCTTCAGTTCTGGTCGCCTTTTCCTATTTTTAAGAGTCTAATGCTGCAAGTAGCTGGATTATGATTGGGTTGCCCCTATATCAATAGATGATAATTTTATAGCACGCTTAAATAGAAAGTATATCTTAACTACGCTGTGTATAAAGGTTGGTTATTATCAACTTGTGGAATCCATTGCTAAGGGAAACACAATGTGTCTACTTTTTTGGCTAATTCAATCTAAGTTTCCTATGGAAGATCAATTGCATAAAGTTTAAGTTTGACAATCAAAATCTTTGTCTTGCATTTGGATTGTGTCAGTGAGAAATTTTGATGGGTTATTGCCCATTAGAAAAATATTTTTAGCTGATTCATACTAAAGAACTCTAGAGTGAAAAGTATGACCCAGTGGAATCTTACGAATGGATTCTAGAATGGAGAAAATTTTCACTGTAGTAGAGGTTCCAGGGGATAAAAAGGTGAACACTGAAACATTTTATCTAACGGGCGAAACTGATATTTGGTGGAACACTCTTAAGAATAGGCTCTTAGGGCATGACTTCATTTGGAGTCGATTGGTGAAAGAACTAATTTCACAGCTCCGGATTGCTAAGTGGGAACTAACAAATACACGTGGTATGGTAGCCCAGAGCACCTCATTGCTGCCTGTTCCCGAAAACTGAAGGTAGTAGATAAGGGCTCTCACTTTTAAGGCCCGCACTTGTAGGAAGGGCTTATGTGTTGAGCAAAAAGGATACTGCCACCTCTGGTGCGGTAGTTACTGGAACTCTCCTTTAATTTCGAACCCATTTTGTGTATTGATTGATCCAGCTGCCACTCATTCATTTATATTCACATGATATACCATGCAATTGAACCTTGAGAATAAAGAGGCATAAACCAATTATGGAATCAAGTTATCCAACGAATCTAGAGTTGAGTGTTCTCTATCCCATAAATTTGTTTCAATTACTATTGGTGAGACAGTTTTCCCTACAATTCTGATTCAATTTGACTGGTTAGGCTTTGATATCATTTTGGAAATGAGCTGGTTGTGTACTTATGAGGCCAAGATAGGTTGTGATGACCCTAAGGTTATTTCAAGAGAAGAACAAGGGAGAAAAATATGTTTCATGATCAAAGAGAGCAAAACCCTTATCCTTTAAATTCTGTTATGCAAACAAGTGAGCTCTTATGTCAAGGATATATTGTGCATTGGTGTTATACTATTAACATTCAACCTAAGGAAGAAAAAGCAGAAGACATCCCTATAGTTTGTGAGTTCAGAGAAGTTTTCTGAAAAAGTTACCGGGACTGCTCCGCCAAGAGAAATTGATTATGAGATTGAATTCATCTCTGGTGCCTAATCTATGTCAAAAACCTCATATCGTATGGCCCCAACTGAGCTTAAGGAACTACAGATTCAGTTAGATGAGCTGTTACAGACGGGCTTTATTAGGCCAAGTGTATCACCATAGGGTGCCCCAGTGTTGATTGTAAAGAACAAGAATGAAACCTTGAGGTTATGTATTGATTTCAAAGACCTGAACAAGATCACCATCAAAACCACATACCCGTCACCCCAAGTAGATGATTTATTTAATCAACTGCAGGTAGTAGGAGTCTGATCTAAGATTGATTTGAGGTCAGGGTGCCATCAACTTAGCATTATATCTGAATCCATTACCAAAACCACACTACGGACCATGTATGGGTCCTGATGAATTCACTGTGATGCCTTTTGGCCTAATCAATGGCCCCGCGGCCTTTACGAATCTTATGAATGGAGTTTCAAACCATATCTAGACAAGTTGTGGTGGTGTGTATAAAAGATGTCTTGAAATACTCCAAGGACAGATATGAGTATACTATTTATTTGAGGACAGTATTATAGACCTTGAAGGAACATCAATTATATAGCAAATACAAGAAGCATGAGTATTATTAGAAGCAATGGTATTTTTGGAACATATGGTTTCAAAGGAAGAGATTAAGGTTGATTTGTAAAAGGCGAAAGCAGTTACGAAGTGCCTAACACCCACCAATGCACTGAGACTAGAAACTTTTGAGTTTAGTATATATTATCAAGTTTCGGGAAGGATTTGTCAAATATTGTCCTCTCTGACCAATTTGTTTAAGAAAGCTATACAGTTAGCAAGAAGTTAAACTGGTAGCTTATGCCTCCCAGCAACTCAAGCCTTATGAGAAGGATTATCTTACCCATGATCTGGAGTTAGCAGTTGTAACTTTTACACGGAAAACAAATTTGGAGACATTACTTATATGGGGTACCATGCAGATTTATACTGATCATCGAAGTTTGAAGTATATCTTTACTCAGAAGGAGCTCAATTTGAGACAAAGACATTGATTAAAATTGCTTAAAGATGACCACTTGCAGATCCAATGTCAACCAAAAAAGAGAAATATTGTGACAGGTGCCATGAATAGGAAGGTATAACATACCTTGAACATTATAGTAACTACTCAACTGAATCTCTTGAGAGAACTTACGGACTTGAACATTCAATTAGTGTCGCACAGGAAGGCAAATGTTCAAATGCCGACACTTACCTTACAGTCCTCCCTAATTGAGGAAATTAGAGTGAATCAGGATGATGATCCTGAGCTCCAAAGAATAAAGCAAAACCTTGAGAAAGGGATTCAATTTCAATGAACTTTGTCATGGAATTCCTTCAGATACAGTGCCTGATAGAGATTAGAGGTTTCAAGCCTGTTTTGGCAAAAACTTCAAAGAGCCTTTGGAACTAGATTGAACATTAGCAGTTCTTATCATCATGAAATGCATGGGCAAGCATCTAAAAATATCAATGGATCCAACTCTTCTGAGTTGAAGCCTGTAGTACTTCATAACCTAGGATCAATATTTACATTTGAAGAAAGTATGGAACTCCCAATGGTCAACGTTGTGATTGCACTAGTAGAGAATCCTACATGAAACATCAGGATAAAATGACGGCCGACGTTGATAACAAAATCATCTTTTGAGTCATGAAGATCTTCTTTAGCATTCAATAAGGCGGCATATCTCAGAAGACTCTTGAAAACATACCATTGGAACCGATAGAAAAGTTATGTTGGTTAAAGAAGGAGATTCCTGGAATTTCCTATATATGATAAAGTTTTTCAGAAAGTCTCACCAACTAAGGGTGTACGGAGGTTGCACTGCAACCTAAATTGAGGTCAAGAACTTTTGGACCATATCAGTTCATTGAAAGGTTGAATTCCATAACTTGCCAACCAGATGTGCCTATATACCTCAAACATGTGCATAACATGTTCCGGGTTCCTTACCTTACAACTCAGGTGGTACATTTCAGATCCTAACCATGCTGCCATAATCGAATCCATTGCAGTCATTGAGGGACTTGTGTTTCAAGAGCATCCAATTCAGATATTAGATCACAGGATTAATTAGTCAGATATTAAGGAGATACCTTAAATCAAATTGCCATGGGCAAATCATACCTCCCCAGAAGCTACTTGGGAAACTGAGGAATAAGTGAAAGTCAAGTACTCTTATTTATTTGAAATCACCTTGCATGACAGTCAAAGTTCGTAAGTTTCGAAGACGAAACCCTTTAAGGGGGGAAGGCTATAATAGCCCGACCCTAAATCATGTTTATTTATTTAATTAAGTCATGTTATTCATTTTTCACATTTATTTATCTCATTTAATTATTCCGGTTCGGGGAATGCATTTTGGGCCGCATTTTGCAATTTGAGTTTCATTTACCGAACAATTTCGAAAAAATTGATAGTAGGCCTCGATATTTATGATTTAAAAGATTAAATTATTTTTCATGACATCACATTTAATCTCGAGCTTTGGAAAAAAAAAGAAAAAAATTTCAAACGCACTCTGTTTGAGCTAGTTTTCGAACCCGAGCCCGTTTAAGGCCAATTTTGGCCCACCAAGACTTGATTCTATTTAGTTGCCTAACTACCCTTAATTAGGCCTAATCTCTACTTAGCAAAAGTAGCTTTTGAAGATTAATTTTCAGCCAAGTATTTATTTGCATAAGCTTTTATTTTGCACCAAGTAAATGCAAGTCACTTTCTCTCTCTAGTTTTCTTTCCTCCTCTCTACCCATAGCAGCAGCCCCCCCAGCCCTATTATGGTGTTTTCCAACCACTTTTCGGCCACTCTCCGGCAAAGATTTCAATCCCCAACAACCTCCCTTCATTAGCTACCATCTCCCCATCTTCAAAATCACCAAATCTCATCTCCACCTCTATTTTTTTCAAGATCAAAGTAAGTAGCTGTATCTTGTTCTTTGGATTTTTGGTTTTTGCTTCTTGTTGTGGTTGTTTTAATGGTGGATCATGTTGTTTTGATTGAATTAAGAATTATTTTGGCGATGGATCATGGTGGAGTTGAAGTTAGATCGTTAGGGTTAGGGTTACATCTAATCATGCAAGCTTCATGTTAAAGTGTTGGACTTTGATTGTTTTATCCTTGATTTTGATCATCTTTTAATCTATTAAAGTTTATTATGATGTTTATGGTGTTTTGAAATGATGGCAGTGAGTTCAAGTAGGCTTTAAGTTAAGGTTTTGTCCAAGAATGCATGGTTTGAACCAAACTAGTATTAAACTTGAAGTATGTGACTATGTGACTACAAAATGTGCTTTAATGGATATGAATATGAAGTGAAATTGAGTGTGGTGTTTTTGTATCATGTTGGGATGGACCAAAGTGTGCTTACATGCTTTTGAGGAATGATTTACATTGAGGATTGGTGTGAAAAGTGAGGGAACAAGCTCAAACAGTGAGGCTAGAATTTTCAGAAAAATAGGGTAACGTTTGGGAGAAAATCGGTTTTAATTGGCACATCCAAAATTCATGATTTTTGGTGTAGTGATAGCCTGATGAGCTAGCTTTCAATGGGCTCTGGAATGACTCAATTTTGAATTGTGTGAACAAAGTTATGATTAATTTATTGAGGACTGCTTAGAATACATTGAAACTGGGAGCAGTTTTAAATAGTGGACTTTACGAAAAAACTGGCATTGATTGGCTCACTAAAAATTTGTGATTTTTGGTGTGTGGATATTCAATGAGTTATCTTTCACATGCAGTTTCAATCGCCTTAATCCAAGTTCTGTGGAAAAAGTTATGGTCGTTTTGCTACGACTGCACAGATTGAACTAAAATTGTACACGTCTGTGTTCAATCCTAATTTTAGAGACTTTACTATGTGAATCATGCTTTGTGTCCTAAATAAAAGTTTTAGTGGACATTATGAGCTTTTCATATTGGGGTTTTATATCTCAATTGGGAGTCTGGAGTGAAAGATATGAATTTTCTAAAGTAGACCATCAAATTGTATTATGTGAAGAAAAAAATCAGTACTTAACGGATCAAACTGAGGCTATTTGAGCCTTATGAACCTCACAACACCCCTTATGGCATTAAACCTTCTATTATCCATTTTAGAAACATCAGAAAACTTATGTTTCATTTATTTCAATTATCATTTCAATCATTCCAATGTGATCTATTTTGTTTCAATTTGTTGTATTTCAAGTTCAATAACCCTAACTGATTTATTTTTCAGATCATCTTGGTTTAACTCACCTTATATTGAATTATTGGAATTATAGAATCTTTTTTAATTAATCAATTTTCATTAAAGTTATAAATTATGTCAGTGAACATGGTTTACTAACTACATTTATCTATAATGACATCCCTTAAACAGAAATGGGGCCTAGTCTATCATTTTTCATTGTGCATACGTATCATCAAGTGAAATTGCATTTTAAAGACTTCAGGGGCATCCATTGCCTGTATCTTTAGAAATTAGAGTGTATTTATCAACGTTATTATGTTTTGGTAAGTACATCAATGAATCAGTTTACACAGTAATTTATCAGTCAATTAGTGACCCCGTCAGTTATCATCTATAGGGCATTCGCCCTTCAGTTACCCGCGCGGCTTCAGGTCAGGTCCCCGATCGGCTTGGCAGGTGTACACCTATCCATAGATCGTAATAGTATCAAGGGGTTCACTATCAGATTATAATTAGCAATATAGTTTTGTATTCATCTCATTCCCTGTTTTGACCTTAAATAAATTGCAAATTAGGCCCAATCAGTGTCTCAATGATTATTTAACAATTCAGGAATGTATGTACTGAGTTTCGACTCATAGTTCGAAATGCTTTTCATGTTTGTTTTATACAAATGCTCAGAGAATCGTCTTCATGATAGTAAACCAACGGAAGAGAATAAGTTGAGCAAAGGAATTTAGGTGGAACAACATTGACACAGTGTATGCATATTTTTAAAGCTGTATATTGAAATCTTTAGTGGATGGAGATGCGGATTACATGGTGAATTGTTTTTACTATGGTGTAAAAACCTTATATTGGTTAACAGTTGATTATATATGGATTGATCAGGTGTGAATGTGTATGATTGAGGTTATGCTTAATTATGTTATTCCAGGACACATACTTCAAGTCTTGTCCTTTGGGACAGCGGTAATGCCTCTATCATTAGATTTATCATAATACAATTGAGTGATTTATTAAGGAGAATGTAAATAGTGAAATATGTTTTATTTGGAATGTTACAGATTTGGTATCAGAGTCAGGTTGAGATTTTTTTATGGGATCTAGAGTATGGAGTTAAGATACTGAGAAAGTTTGTTAGTGAGGAATGACGACTATTATGGTATCCTTGGAGATTTGTGACACTGGCAATGTCTACTTATCTCACGTATATTACACTCGTATATTCTTCTTTATCAGATGGATCCATACAATGTGTATATAATTTGATCTCAAGCATCAGATTTGAGGGTGATTTTGAACAACAAGTTAAAGGTATTCTAATGTATTTAGGCAACTATGGTCCCATGAGCCACCCATCTGAATGGTATGATATCCTTTTAGCTGGAATTGTTTATTTTTGGGATATAAACCCTTGTACTCCAGGCGTGTGGGCCGTTGAGTTGTGATTTCTGGTGAATAGCCATTGAACTTGATTTGATATCCTTTTATACTTCTATTCAATGCAGAGAATGTGATATAAGGCTTTAAGCCTGGAAAATGGCCAGTTTGCAGGCGAAACTCTGTCCGTTTCGCCCCAGAAATTTAAGAATCACTAACACTCCTAACCCTAGGATTGGGGGTTGTTACAAATGTGTCCTATGAAAGGGCCTTGACTTATTTTGAGGTTAAATGCATAGGGAAAACCAAGTATGGGCAGAATACATAAGTTCAATCAACTTAACAGTTTTGATCAATGCACAATGACCGATCTTCAAGTAACTTTTGTTCATGATTACCATGAGTTACGTAAGGATTTTCCATCCTAACTTTAAGTTTAAGGAGATATATTTCATATGAAGGAAGTTTAAAGTGGATTAGAGGCCATTTGGTTATTCAAAACTATTAGACAAGTTAAAGTCTGCAAATTGGGCGGAATCCTAATGCACAAGGTCTGAGTTTAGTCCACTTGCAGCCTATGCATTCCATCAGATAGAGATATTTTAGTTAGACTATGTCAAAGTACAAAAAGTAAGCTTTCTAATGACCTATGTTGCAGCACATTTGGAGACCAGTGGTCAAGGAAATTCAGCCTAGAAGTCTGATGGTACAGACTGTTCAAGTCAGTGGGTACCTACAACTTTGAGCTTATACTTCCTCATCATATGGGTGTCATTTTGTGCATTTCTTAGATCCAAGCGGCAATTACTTCAATGTGCTTCATTGATTGCAGATATTTTCTTCTGTAACCCAAGAGTCCTATCTAGGCGAGCTATAGGGGGTTCTTGATGTAGTATCCCCTGAATTATAGGATTTTAGAAAGGCTTATTCTGTTATACATAAGTTTTGAAACCATTGACTACCGACCATTTCAGACAAGAGAAACCAAGGACACATTAGAGAGGCATTTTGCTTCAATCCATTGCAATTCAAGACTTGCTTAAATTGCTCAAACTCTTGTGCACAGTCCATTAAGTCCACCTCAACTTGTGAAGTAGACATTACTCTTGAAAATATTTCACTGTATTTTCTGGCAACATACCATCCACCATTGTCCTTATTGGATTATCAACTGTTAGATACTCCTCACTTTGACCAGGGGCTTCATCTTTTTGTCTTCATGGCATCTCCCCATCCAATTGCATCATCATTCATTCTTATGTTACATCTTCTTCAATTCTGGTCGCCTTTTCCTATTTTTAAGAGCCCAATTGCTGCTAGTAGCTGGATTATGATTGGGTTGCCCCTCTATCAATAGATAATAATTTTATAGCACGCTTAAATAGAAAGTAGATCTTAACTACGCTGCGTATAAAGGTTGGTCATTATCAACTTGTGAAATCCATTGCTAAGGGAAGCGCGATGTGTCTACCTTTTTGGCTAATTCAATCTAAGTTTCCTATGGAAGATCAATTGCATAAAGTTTAAGTTTGACAATTAATATCTTTGCCTTGCACATGGATTGCATCAGTGAGAAATTTTGAACACTGCAGTAACTACTAAACTGAATCTCTTGAGAGAACTTAAGGACTTGGATATTCAATTAATGTCGCATAGGAAGGCAAATGTTCAAATGCCGACACTTACCTTACAGTCCTCCCTAATTGAGGAAATTAGAGTAAATCAGGATGATGATCCTGAGCTCTAAAGAATAAAGCAAAACCTTGAGAAAGGGATTCAATTTCAATGAACTTTGTCATAGAATTCCTTCAGATACAGTGCCTGATAGAGATCAGAGGTTTTAAGCCTGTTTTGGCAAACACTTCAAAGAGCCTTTGGAACTAGATTGAACTTTAGCAGTTCTTATCATCACGAAATGCATGGACAAGTATCTAAAAATATCAATGGATCCAACTCTTCTAAATTAGAGCCTGCAGTACTTCATGACCTATGATCAACATTTACATTTGAAGAAAGTATGGAACTTCCAGTGGTCAACATTGTGATAGCATTAGTAGAGAATCCTACATGAAACATCGGGATAAAATGACGGCCGACATTGACAACAAAATCATCTTTTGAGTCATGAAGATCTTCTTCAGCATTCAATAAGGCGGCATATCTCAGAAGACTCTTGAAAGCATACCATTGGAATCGACAGAAAAATTATGTTGATAAAAGAAGGAGATTTCTGGAATTTTCGGTATGTGATAAAATTTTTCAGATAGTCTCACCAACTAAGGGTGTACAGAGGTTACACTGCAATCTAAAATGAGGTCAAGATCTTTTGGACCATATCAGTTCATTAAAAGGTCGAATTCCATAACTTGTCTATCAGATCTGCCTATATAACTCAAACATGTGCATAACATGTTCCGGGTTCCTTACCTTACAACTCAGGTAGTACATTTTAGGTCCTAACCATACTGTCATAATTAAATCCATTGCAGTCATTGAGGGTCTTGTGTTTCAAGAGCATCCAATTCATATGTTAGATCACAGGATTAAGCAGTTAAGTATCAAGGAAATACCTTAAATCAAATTGCCATGGGTAAATCATACCTCCCCAGAAGCTACTTGGGAAACTGAGCAAGAAGTGAAAGCCAAGTACTCTTATTTATTTGAAATCACCTTGCACGATAGTCAAAGTTCATAAGTTTCGAGGACGAAACTCTTTAAGAGGGGAAGGCTATAACAACCCGACCCTAAATCATATTTATTTATTTAATTAAGTCATATTATTCATTTTTCACATTTATTTATCTCATTTAATTATTCCGGTTGGGGGAATTCATTTTCTGCTGCATTTTGCAATTCGAGTTTCATTTACCGGACAATTTCGAAAAAATTGATAGCAGGCCTCGACATTTATGATTTAAAAGATTAATTATTTTTCATGGCATCACATTTAATCTTGAGCTTTGGAAAAAGAAAAGAAAAAAATTTTAAACGCACTCGGTTTGAGCTAGTTTTCGATCTCGAGCCCGTTTAAGGCCAATTTTGGACCACCAAGACTTAACTCTATTTATTTACCTAATTACCCTCAACTAGGCCTAATCTCTACTTAGCAAATGTAGCTTTTGAAGATTAATCTTCAGCCAAGTATTTATTTGCATAAGCTTTTATTTTGCACCAAGTAAATGCAAGTCACTTTCTCTCTCCAGTTTTCTCTCCTCCTTCTCTCTACCCACAGCAGTAGCCCCTCCCATTCCTATTATGGTATCTTCTAGCCACTTTCCGGCCACTCTCCGGTAAGGATTTCAATCCCCAACAACCTCCCTTCATTAGCTACCATCTCCCCATCTTCAAAATCACCAAACCTCATCTCCACCTCCATTTTTTTCAAGATTAAAGTAAGTAGCTTTATCTTGTTCTTTGGATTTTTGGTTTTTGCTTCTTGTTTTGGTTGTTTTAATGGTGGATCATGTTGTTTTGATTGAATTAAGAATTATTTTGGTGATGGATCGTGGTGGAGTTGAAGTTGGATCCTGCTAGGGTTAGGATTACATCTAATCTTGCAAGCTTCATGTTAAAGTGTTGGACTTTGATTGTTTTATCCTTGATTTTGATAATCTTTTAATCTATTGAAGTTTATTATGATGTTTATGGTGTTTTGAAATGATGGGAGTGAGTTCAAGTAGGCTTTAAGTTAGGGTTTTGTTCAAGAATACATGGTTTGAACCAAACTAGTATTAAACTTGAAGTATGTGAATATGTGACTACAAAATGAGCTTTATAAGATATGAATATGAAGTGAAATTAAGTGTGGTGTTTTTGTATCATGTTGGGATAGACCAAAGTGTGGTTACATGGTTTTAAGGAATGATTTACATTGAGGATTAGTGTGAAAAGTGAGGGAACAAGCTCAAACAGTGAGGTTGGAATTTTCAGAAAAATAGGACAACATTTGGGAGAAAATTGGTGTTAATTGGCACTTCAAAAATTCATGCTTTTTGGTGCAGTGATTGCTTTATGAGCTAGCTTTCAATAGGCTCTAGAATTACTCAATTTTGAGTTGTGTGGACAAAGTTATGATTAATTTACTGAGGACTGCTCAGAATACACTGAAACTAGAAACAATTTTAAATAGTGGACTTTATGAAAAAACTGGTATTGATTGGCTCATTAAATATTTGTTATTTTTGGTGTGTGGATAATCAATGAGTTATCTTTCACATGCATTTTGAATCGCCTTAATCCGAGTTCTGTGGAAAAAGTTATGGTCGTTTTGCTACGACTGCGCAGATTGAACTAAAATTGTGCACATCTGTGTTCTACCCTAATTTTAAAGACCTTACTATGTGAATCATGCTTTATGTCCTGAATAAAAATTTAGTGGACATTATGGTCTTTTCATATTGGGGTTTAATATCCCAATTGGAGGTCCGGAGTGAAAGATATGAATTTTCTAAAGTTGACCATCAAATGGTATTATGTGAAGAAAGAAATCAGTACTTAATGGATCAAACTGAGGCTATTTGAGCCTTATAAACCTCACAACACCCCTTATGGCATTAAACCTTCTATTATCCATTTCAGAAATATCAGAAAACTCATATTTCATTTATTTCAATTGAAATCTTTTCATTATTAGCTCAATCATTCCAATGTGATCTATTTTGTTTCAATTTGTTGTATTTCAAGTTCAATAATCTTAACTGATTTATTTTTCAGATCATCTTGGTTTAACTCACCTTATATTGAATTATTAGAATTGTAGAATCTTTTTTAATTAATCAATTTCCATTAAAGTTATAAATTATGTCAGTGAACATGGTTTACTAACTATATTTATCTATAATGACATCTCTTAAACAGAAATGGGGCCTAGTCTATCATTTTTCGTTGTGCATAGGTATCATCAAGTGAAATTGTATTTTAAAGACTTCAGGTACATCCATTGCCTGTATTTTTAGAAATCAGAGCGAATTTATCAAAGTTATCATATTTTGGTAAGTACATCAATGAATCAGTTTACACAGTGATTTATCAGTTAACTAGTGACCCCGTCAGTTATCATCTATAGGGCATTTGCCCTTCAGTTACCTGCGCGGCTTTAGGTCAGGTCCCCGATCGGCTTGGCAGGTGTACACCTATCTATAGATCGTAACAGTATCAAGGGGTTCCCTATCACATAATAATCAGCAATGCAATTTTATATTCATCTCATTCCCTGTTTTGATCTTAAATGAATTGCAAATTAGGTCCAATCAGTATTTCAATGATTATTTAACAATTCAGGAATGCATGTCCTGAGTTTCGGCTCACAGTTCGAAATGTTTTTCATGTTTTGTTTTAGGTAAATGCTCAGAGAATCGTCTTCATGATAGTAAATTAGCGGAAGAGAATAAGCTGAACAAAGGAATCTGGATGGAACAACACTGACATAGTGCATGCATATTTTTAAAGCCGTATATTGAAATCTTCAGTGGATAGAGATGCGGATTATATGGTGAATTGTTTTTACTATGGTGTAAAAACCTTATATTGGTTAACAGTTGATTATATATGGATTGATCAGGTGTGAATGTGTATGGTTGAGGTTATGCTTAACTATGTTATTCCCGGACACATACTTCAAGTCTTGTCCTTTGGGACGGCGGTAATGCCCCTATCATTAGATTTATCATAATACAATTGAGTGATTTATTAAGGAGAACATAAACAGTAAAACATGTTTAATTTGGGACGCCACAAATTTGGTATCAGAGCCAGGTTGAGATTTTTTTGATGGGATATGGAGTATGGAGTTAAGATACTGAAAAAGTTGGTTAGCGAGGAATGAGGACTATTATGGTATCCTTGGAGATTTGTGACACTGGTAATGTCTACTTATCTCACACATATTCTACTCATATATTCTTCTTTGTCAGATGGATCCATACAATGTGTATATAGTTTGATCTCAAGCATTAGATTTGAGGGTGATTTTGAACAACAAGTTAAAGGTGTTCTAATGTATTTAGGCACGTATGGTCCCATGAGCCACCCATCTGAATAGTATGACATCCTTTTAGCTAGAATTGTTTATTTTTGGGATGTAAACCCTTATACTCCGGGTGTATGGCCCGTAGAGTTATGATTTCTGGTGTACAGCTGTTGAGCTTGATTTGATATCCTTTTATACTTCTATTCAATGCAGAGAATGTGATGTAAGGCTTTAAGCCTGGAAAATGGCCAGATTGCAAGCGAAACTCTGTCTGTTTCGCCACAGAAATTTAAGAATCACTAACACTCCTAACCCTAGGGTTCGGGGTTGTTACAAATGTGTCCTATGAAAGGCCCTTAACTCATTTTGAGGTTAAATGCATAGGGAAAACTAGGTATGGGCAGAATACATAAGTTCAATCAACTTGGCAGTTTTGATCAATGCACAATGACCGACCTTGAAGTAACTTTTGTTCAGGATCACCATGCGTTACGCAAGGATTTTCCATCCTGACTTTAAGTTTAAGGAGATATCTTTCATATGAAGTAAGTTTCAAGTGGATCAGAGACCATTTGGTTATTCAAAACTATTAGACAAGTCAAAGTCTGCAAATTGGGCGGAATCCTAATGCACAAGGTCTGCGTTTAGTCCACTTGCAACCTATCCATTCCATCAGATGGAGATGTTTTAGTTAGTATATGTCAAAGTATAGAACGTAAGCTTTCTAATGACCCATATTGTAGCACATTTGGAGACCAATGGTCAAGGAAATTCAGCCTAGAAGTCTGATGGTACATACTGTTCAAGTCAGTGGGTACCTACAACTTTGAGCTTATACTTCCTCATCATATGGGTGTCATTTTGTGCATTTCTTGGATCCAAGTGGCAATTACTTCAATATGCTTCATTGATTGCAGATATTTTCTTCTGTAACCCAAGAGTCCCATCTAGGCGAGCTATAGGGGGTTTTTGATGTAGTATCCCCTGAATTGTAGGATTTTGGAAAGGCTTATTCTGTTATACATAAGTTTTGAAACCATTGACTACCGACCATTTCATACAAGAGAAACCAAGGACACATTAGAGAAGCATTTTGCTTCAATCCATTGCAATTCCAAACTTGCTTAAATTGCCCAAACTCTTGCAAGCAGTCCATTGAGTCCACCTTAACTTGTGAAGTAGACATTACTCTTGAAAATATTTCACTGTATTTTCTGACAACATACCATCCACCATTGTCCTTATTGGATTATTAACTGTTAGATACTTCTCACTTTGACCAGGGGCTTCATCTTTTTGTCTTCATGGCATCTCCCCATCCAGTTTCATCATCATTCACTCTTATGTTACATCTTCTTCAGTTCTGGTCTCCTTTTCCTATTTTTAAGAGCCCAATTGCTGCTAGTAGCTGGATTACGATTGGGTTGCCCTTATATCAATAGATGATAATTTTATAGCACGCTTAAATAGAAAGTAGATCTTAGCTACGCTGTGTATAAATGTTGGTTATTATCAACTTGTGGAATCCATTACTAAGGGAAACGCGATGTGTCTACCTTTTTGGCTAATTCAATCTAAGTTTCCTATGGAAGATCAATTGCATAAAGTTTAAGTTTGACAATCAAAACCTTTGCCTTGCATTTGGATTGCGTCAGTGGGAAATTTTGATAGGTTACTGCCCATTAAAAAAATGTTTTCAGCTGATTCATACTAAAGAACTCTAGAGTGGAAAGTATGACCAGGTGGAATCTTACGAATGGATTCTAGAATGGAGAAAAATTTCACTGTAGTAGAGGCTCTAGGGGATAAAAAGGTGAACATTGAAACATTTTATCTAACGGGTGAAACTGATATTTGGTGGAACACTCTTAAGAATAGGCTCTTAGGGCATGACTTCATTTGGAGTCGATTAGTGAAATAACTAATTACACTGCTCCGGATTGCTAAGTGGGAACTAGCAAATGCACGTGGTGTGATAGCCTAGAGCACCTCATCGCTGCCTGCTCCCGAAAACTGGAGGTTGTAGATAAGGGCTCTCACTTTCAAGGCCCGTAGCTGTAGGAAGGGCTTATGTGCTAAGCAAGAAGGATACTGCCACCTCTGGTGTGATAGTTACTGGAACTCTCCTTTAATTTTGAAGTCATTTTGTGTATTGATTGATTCCGCTGTCACTCATTCATTTATATTCACACGATATGCCATGCAACGGAACCTTGAGAATAAGGAGGCATAAACCAATTATGGAATTAAGTTATCCAACGACTCTAGAGTTGAGTGTTCTCCATCTCATAAATTTGTTTCAATTACTATTGGTGAGATAGTTTTTCCTAGAATTCTGATTCAATTTGACTGGTTAGGATTTGATATCATTTTGGAAATGAGCTAGTTGTGTACTTATAGGGTGAAGATAGGTTGTGATGACCCTAAGGTTATTTCAAGAGAAGAATAAGGGAGAGAAATATGTTTCATGATGAAAGAGAGCAAAAACCCTATCCTTTAAATTCTGTTATGCAAACAAGTGAGCTCTTATGTCAAGGATATATTGTGCATTGGTGTTATGCTATTAACATTCAACTTAAGGAAGAAAAAGCAGAAGACATCCCTATAGTTTGTGAGTTCAGAGAAGTTTTCCGAAAAATTTACCGGGACTGCTCCGCCAGGAGAAATTGATTATGAGATTGAATTCATCCCTGGTGCCTAATCTATGTCAAAAACCTCATATCATATGGCCCCAACTAAGTTTAAGGAACTACAGATTTAGCTAGATGAGCTATTACAGACGGGCTTTATTAGGCCAAGTGTATCACCATGGGGTGCCCCAGTGTTGATTGTAAAGAGCAAGAATGGAACCGTGAGGTTATGTATTGATTTCAAAGACCTAAACAAGATCACCATCAAAACCACATACCCATCGCCCCAAGTAGATGACTTATTTAATCAACTGCAGGGAGCAAGAGTCTGATTTAAGATTGATTTGAGGTCAGGGTGTCATCAACTTAGCATTATATCTGAATACATTACCGAAACCACACTACGGACCATGTATGGGTCCTGATGAATTCATTGTAATGCCTTTTGGCCTAATCAATGGCCCTTGCGGCATTTACGAATCTTATAAATAGAGTTTCAAATCATATCTAGACAAGTTGTGGTGGGGTATATAAAAGATGTCTTGAAATACTCCAAGGACAGATATGAGTATACTATTTATTTGAGGACAGCGTTATCGACCTTGAAGAAACATCAATTACATAGCAAATACAAGAAGCATGAGTATTGTTAGAAGCAATGGTATTTTTGGAACATATGGTTTCAAAGGAAGATATTAAGGTTGATTTGTAAAAGGCGAAAGCAGTTACGAAGTGCCTAACACCCACCAATGCACTGAGACTAGAAACTTTTGAGTTTAGTATATATTATCAAGTTTCGGGAAGGATTTATCAAATATTGTCCTCCCTGACCAATTTGTTGAAGGAAGCTATAAAGTTAGCAAGAAGTTAAACTGGTGGCTTATGCCTCTTAACACCTCAAGCTTTATGAGAAGGATTATCTTACCCATGATCTGGAGTTAGCAGTTGTAGCTTTTGCACAGAAAAAAATTTGGAGACATTACTTATATGGGGTACCATGCAGATTTATACTGATCATCGAAGTTTAAAGTATATCTTTACTCAGAAGGAGCTCAATCTGAGACAAGGACATTGATTAAAATTGCTTAAAGATAACCACTTGCAGATCTAATGTCAACCAAAAAAGAGAAATATTGTGACAGGTGCCCTCAATAGGAAGATACAACATACCTTGAACACTGTAGTAACTACTCAACTGAATCTCTTGAGAAAACTTGAGGATTTGGACATTCAATTAGTGTCGCACAGCAAGGCAAATGTTCAAATGCCAACACTTACCTTACAGTCCCTTCTAATTGAGAAAATTAGAGTGAATCAGGATGATGATCCTAAGCCCCAAAGAATAAAGCAAAACCTTGAGAAAGGAATTTAATTTCAATGGACTTTGTCATGGAATTTCTTCAAATACCGTGCCTGATAGAGATCAAAGGTTTCAAGCCTGTTTTGGCAAACACTTCAAAGAGCCTTTGGAACTAGATTGAACTTTAGCAGTTATCATCATAAAACGCATGGACAAGCATCTAAAAATATCAATGGATCCAACTCTTCTGAGTTGGAGCCTGTAGTGCTTCATGACCTACGATCAATATTTGCATTTGAAGAAAGTACGGAACTCCCAATGGTCAATGTTGTGATAGCACTAGTAGAGAATCCTACATGAAACATTAGGATAAAATGACGGCCGACATTGACAACAAAATCATTTTTTGAGTCATGGAGATCTTCTTCAGTGTTCAATAAGGCGGCATATCTCAGAAGACTCTTAAAAGCATACCATTGGAACCGACAGAAAAGTTATGTTGATAAAAAAAGGAGATTCCTGGAATTTCCGACATATGATAAAGTTTTTCAGAAAGTCTCACCAACTAAGGGTGTACGGAGGTTGCACTGCAACCTAAATTGAGGTCAAGATCTTTTGGACCATATCAGTTTATTGAAAGGTCAAATTCCATAACTTGTCTACCAGATCTGCCTATATAACTCAAACACGTGCATAACATGTTCCGGGTTCCTTACCTTACAACTCAGGTAGTACATTTCAGATTCTAACCATGCTGTCATAATCAAATCCATTGCAATCATTGAGGGTCTTCTGTTTCAAGAGCATCCAATTCAGATATTAGATCACAGGATTAAGCAGTTAAGTATCAAGGAGATACCTTAAATCAAATTGCCATGGGTAAATCATACCTCTCCAGAAGCTACTTGGGAAACTGAGCAAGAAGTGAAAGCCAAGTACTCTTATTTATTTGAAATCACCTTGCATGATAGTTAAAGTTCGTAAGTTTCGAGGACGAAACTCTTTAAGGAGGGAAGGCTGTAATAGCCCGACCATAAATCATGTTTATTTATTTAATTAAATCTTGTTATTCATTTTTCACGTTTATTTATCTCATTTAATTATCCGGTTGGGGGAATTCATTTTGGGCTGCATTTTGCAATTCGAGTTTAATTTACCGGATAATTTCAAAAAAATTGATAGTAGACTTCGATATTTATGATTTAAAAGATTAAATTATTTTTCATGACATCACATTTAATCTCGAGCTTTGGAAAAAAAAAGAAAAAAAATTTCAAACGCACTCAGTCTGAGCTAGTTTTCGAACCCGAGCCCGTTTAAGGCCAATTTTGGCCCACCAAGACTTGGCTCTATTTATTTGCCTAATTACCCTTAATTAGGCCTAATCTCTACTTAGCAAAAGTAGCTTTTGAAGATTAATTTTCAGCCAAGTATTTATTTGCATAAGCTTTTATTTTGCACCAAGTAAATGCAAGTCACTTTCTCCCTCTAGTTTTCTCTCCTCCTTCTCTCTACCCATAGCAGCAGCCCCTCCCAGCCCTATTATGGTGTTTTCCAGCCACTTTCCGATCACTCTCTGGTAAGGATTTCAATCCCCAACAACCTCCCTTCATTAGCTATCATCTCCCCATCTTCAAAATCACCAAACCTCATCTCCACCTCCATTTTTTTTCAAGATCAAAGTAAGTAGCTTTATCTTGTTCTTTGGATTTTTGGTTTTTGCTTCTTGTTTTGGTTGTTTTGATGGTGGATCATATTGTTTTGATTGAATTAAGAATTATTTTGGTGATGGATCATGGTGGAGTTGAAGTTGGATCATGCTAGCGTTAGGGTTACATCTAATCATGCAAGCTTCACGCTAAAGTGTTGGACTTTGATTGTTTTACCCTTAATTTTGATCATCTTTTAATCTATTGAAGTTTATTATGATGTTTATGGTATTTTGAAATGGCAGGAGTGAGTTCAAGTAGGCTTTAAGTTAGGGTTTTGTCCAAGAATGCATGGTTTGAGCCAAACTAGTATTAAACTTGAAATATGTGAATATGTGACTACAAAATGAGCTTTATTGGATATGAATATGAAGTGAAATTGAGTGTGGTGTTTTTGTATCATATTAGGATGGATCAAAGTGTGCTTACATGCTTTTAAGGAATGATTTACATTGAGGATTGGTGTGAAAAGTGAGGGAACAAGCTCAAACAGTGAGGCTAGAATTTTCAGAAAAAGAGGACAACTTTTGGGAGAAAACTGGTACTAATTGGCACATTAAAAATCATGATTTTTGGTGTAGTGATAGCTTGATGAGTTAGCTTTCAATAGGCTTTAGAATTACTCAATTTCGAGTTGTGTGGACAAAGTTATGATTAATTTACTGAGGACTGCTTAGAATACATTGAAACTGGAAGCAGTTTTAAACAGTGGACTTTACGAAAAAACTAGTATTGATTGGCTCATTACAAATTTGTGATTTTTGGTATGTGGATCAATGAGTTATCTTTCACATGCATTTTGAATCGCCTTAATCCGAGTTCTGTAAAAAAAGTTATGGTCGTTTTGTTACGACTGCGCAGATTGAACTAAAATTTTATACGTCTGTGTTCTACCCTAAGTTTAGAAACCTTACTATGTGAATCATGCTTTGGGTCCTAAATAAAAGTTTTAGTGGACATTATGAGCTTTTCATATTGGGGTTTTATATCTCAATTGGAGGTCTGGAGTGAAAGAATGAATTTTCTAAAGTAGACCATCAAACAGTATTATGTGAAGAAAGAAATCAGTACTTAACGGATCAAACTGAGACTATTTGAGCCTTATGAACCTCACAACACTCCTTATGGCATTAAACCTTCTATTATCCATTTCAGAAACATCAGAAAACTCATATTTCATTTATTTCAATTGAAATCATTTTATTATCAGCTCAATCATTCCAATGTGATCTATTTTGTTTCAATTTATTGTATTTCAGGTTCAATAACCCTAACTGATTTATTTTTCAGATCATCTTGGTTTAACTCGCCTTATATTGAATTATTGGAATTGTAGTATCTTTTTTAATTAATCAATTTTCATTAAAGTTATAAATTATGTCAGTGAACATAGTTTACTATCTACATTTATCTATAATGACATCTCTTAAATAGAAATGGGGCCTAGTCGATTATTTTTCATTGTGCATACGTATCATCAAGTGAAATTGCATTTTAAAGACTTTAGGTACGTCCATTGCCTGTATCTTTAGAAATCAGAGTATATTTATCAACGTTATCATATTTTGGTAAGTACATCAAGGAATCAGTTTGCACAGTGATTTTTCAGTTAATTAGCGACCCTGTCAGTTATCATCTATAGGGCATTCGCCCTTCAGTTACTCACGCGGCTTCAGGCGAGGTCCCCGATCGACTTGGTAGGTGTACATCTATCCATAGATCGTAACAGTATCAAGGGGTTCACTATTAGATAATAATTAACAATGCAGTTTTATATTCATCTCATTCCCTGTTTTGACCTTAAATGAATTGCAAATTAGGCCCAATCAGTGTTTCAATGATTATTTAACAATTCAGGAATGCATGTACTGAGTTTCGGCTAACAGTTCGAAATGTTTTTCATATTTTGTTTTTGTCAAATGATCAGAGAATCGTCTTTATGATGGTAAACCAGCGGAAGAGAATAAGTTGAGTAAAGGAATTTGGGTGGAACAACACTGACACAGTATATACATATTTTTAAAGCTGTGTATTGAAATCTTCAGTGGATGGAGATGCAGATTACATGGTGAATTATTTTTACTATGATGTAAAAACCTTATATTGGTTAACAGTTGATTGTATATGGATTGATCAGGTGTGAATGTGTATGGTTGAGGTTATGCTTAACTATGTTATTCCAGGACACATACTTCAAGTCTTGTCTTTTGAGACGGCAGTAACGCCCCTATCATTGGATTTATCATAATACAATTGAGTGATTTATTAAGGAGAATATAAACAGTAAACATGTTTAATTTGGGACATTACAGATTCAATGAGTTCGTTAACCTCTGCAAATCAACTAAATAAGGACAAAAATTTAAGAATTTCTTTAACGATATTTGATATAGTGCTTTTTTAACTGCAATGAATTGACAAAATAAGAGCAAAAAATTAAATAATTTCTTTGACGATATTCGATTCAACGATTTCTTAAACCGCATCGAATTGAAAAAATAAGCGCAAAATGAGGAAAAAAAAATTTGAACCATTTTTCACCTTGGCGTGTCAATCTTGCTTAGGAGGGTCCATGCTAATAATCTCTGTGTCTATGTCCCCAACGGGACACACCTTTCATTCAGCTTCCTGCACATTAAAGAGGAAACTCTGTTAATCTGCCTATATCGGATGCTTTCTTTGCTCTATAACGAAAACGATGTCATTTTCTCTTTTTAATTAGCTTTGTTTATAAATTTGCGGACGAGGCCGTGTGGTTTCTTGTTTTATGTTTCATTTTCCTTTCTCCGAGGAAAATGTTCTAGAATCCTCAAAGTCATCGGTTCCTGTTATTAGGGATGTTCAAAATCGATTAATCGGAGTTTCGATTAACCGAAATCGGTTAACTGGATTTTCAGTTCAAAAAAATTTCGATCCGTAACTGAACTGAAAATTTCGGTTAACCGTTTTTCGGTTAATCGAAAATTTCGGTTCGTCCAAAACCCGAACCGTAACCGAACCGAAAATATCGGTTAATCGGTTTCTCGGTTCGGTTAACTAATTTTTCAGTTTGGTTACCGGTTAACCGTTTACAAAAAATAAAAAACTTATACTTTCTTACCTAAATTTTTCATTTTTTTATATCCAAATTGTTTTTATAAAAATTAAACTTTAGTTACCATTTATAAATAATAAAAAAGTGCACTTTCTTATCTAAATTTTTTATTTTTTACGTATAATTTTTTTAAAAAATAAAATTATTTTTGGTTTGTTAACTGTCAGTTAACCGAATTTTGAAAAAGTCTGAACCGTAACCAAACTAAAAATCAAAAAAAAAATTCGGTTCCGTTAACCGAATTGACCTATTTGAAAAATTTGCTTGGTTAACCGATTTTTCGATTCAATTTTTTTTGATTTTTCAGTTCGGTTTGATTTCAGGTTTTTTTGCACACCCTTACCTGCTACTATGGTCTAAGGACAGTCATATTCATTTGTTTAATTCCAAGGAGTATACAACAATAACAATTTTTAGTATAGGTTTCACTTTCAAGGGGCCTAGACAGATTCAACTGTAGACAGTCCTACCTCTATAGACATCTCTACCAGTAAAGAGGTCGATTCCAAGAGATCTACATAAAAAGATTTTAAGGAAAAATATAGAAGTTTTAAATTCTAGCGGACAAAAGTGAATGTAAACATGCTATACTTGAATCAAGTGACTATGCATAATACAAAACATTTAAAAGATAAAAACGACATATGAGAGGTAAATACCATACTTTAACCATCATAAGCAGGATAATAAAACTTTGACATGGTGAGAGTACTACAATCATACAAAAGTATGGCAAACGTGAAATAGAAAATTAGAGGAAACGACACAACACAATACTTACCCTTCAGTTGCCAAAGGAATGCTAAGAAGCTAGCTACTTATGGTCCAATATCTTAATCCGTGACCTCTACATACACATATCTTGAGTCATGTCCTCAGTCAATCCTAAAAATTTCATGTCATGTCTAACCACCTTGTTCAAGCTCTTCATTTGTTGTTTTCTGCTGCTTCTATATTTTGGAATGTTAACCATCTCATATCTCCTCAGTGGTACATCCGCACTCGTTCTCTTCACATGATCAAACCATCTGAGTCTAATATCTCTCATCTCATCTTCCATGGTTGTTACTTTTACTATGCCTCTAATAATCTCATTTCTAATCCTATTCATCCTAGTATAGCCACACATCTCTTGAAGCATCCTCATCTCTACTACCATCAACTTCTGAACTTTGGCCTTCTTTGTTGGTCAACAATCTGAGCCATACAATAAGGTGGGTCTAACTATTATACGATAAACTTTACCTTTTAATCCTACAAAAATCCTTTTATCACACAACACTCTTGAAGAATTCTTCCATTTTTATCAGTCTACTTTTATACGCTGATTAATGTCCTCGGCAATATCCCATTTCTCTTGAATAATCGAGCTCAAATATTTAAACTTGTCAATAAGCATTCTTCTATTTTCTCTTGAATATTCAAGTCCAAGGAGTATCATTTCAAAAAATATTAATCGAACCAAACAATTAGCAATTGCCCAAAACAAAGATTTGGTTCATCTTCCTTCAAAAGGCTTCAACCCTGCTCCCCAAATTCACCATCTCGTATCTTGATCCATTTTTTTAATTAATAATTAAATAAAGCTAAAATTGAGATAAATAAGTAAAAAATGGACATATCATCTCCCAATTTTTGTTGGGCCATGAATAAATTTTTAGTAAGTATAAATTAAACTTTTTGTCCAAATCTTGATAAATTATGAAAAACCCTCTTCCATATTCTAAAAGGTTACGAGGCCAATAACACTTTTTGGTTGATCCATTTTCTAAATCTCGTAAGGCACAATGTTAGTCAAGGCATACTCAATTTTAGTTGAGATATATACTAACTTGTTCGTTTCAACTTGTCATAAGTAACTTATTATTGATAAGTGCTGATGAATGCTGATGAGTACTCATAAATATGACTAAGTGCTAATGGATATTGACAAATGCTAAATGTTGATAATAACAACTTATGATAATTAAAAAGAACTTGACGGAAATGTTGTGTAATGAAATTTCTTTGCTGCAATGGTTATCAAGGCTTACTTAAGGCCTTATCTTTGAAATCATTGGTTCAAATCTCATGATACTTAAATTTATTTTTTAGGAAAATATGTACGAAACCAACATACTTGTGAGTTTGGTTTGTTTAGACTATGACCTATTTACCTCTCCCCTTAGGCTTGTAAGCCTGTTGGGCCTAAATTTGGAAAGGGGCCTCATAAGGTTCTTGTTTTTTTTTCTTTTTTTAACTTCTTTGTTTCACCCATTTCTTCTTGGACAGTATCCAATATACAAGAAGGGCACACCTCTAGCCAAACCATAACATGATCCATGCTCAAATCATATCTAGTAAGCACATGTGGTAATCTGTTCATTTCTCAATTCACATGATTAATCATAAATAATCACACAATGAACCCTTAGTTCTAGCATCATTAAGAATGATCTCAAACTCGGTCAAGACATCCCCACTCCTCTTCATTCCACGAGCAACCTGCAAGCAGTCAGTTTCAAAAATTCCACTATGAAATCCAACTTCAAGTTTCCAAGTGACCGCCCATTTGAGCGCCAATGCTTCAGCCAATCTAGGCAAGCGAATGCCTTGAATCTTCTTCCTCAAACAAGTTGCTACCATCCCGTTCTCATCCCTAACGATCACGCTCACTCTAGCACAACCCGTATTTGCATCCAGTGCTGCGTCCAAGTTGATCTTGTAGCCCCCCGGGTTGGTTTTGTCCACGTCTTCTTCACCTTTTGTACTTTGGACTTATTCTCTTGATCACTATGTTCCTTTGCTCCAAAAGTCCATGAATCTGCCTCCATCTTCAATAGCATATGGGTTTTTGCATCATTATTCCAGCACCCCTTGTTCCTATCAAGCCAAAGCTTTCACGCATACATCACTGCCCTAGTCGCTTCCAACCTTGGGTTTTGTTGAAGATCTCGTCCAGCCATTCCTTGAAACTGAGCCTGTCATCTGCATTTGGACGTTAGTGGATAGCTCTTCTAAAACTCTCTAGCTATATCACATTTCCAAATCAGGTGCCTTAGATCCTCATTCCCTGCCCCACAAAATGTACACATAGTATCATTAACAACATGCCTCCTATAAATGTTCACCTTACAGAGCACCACATCATTGCAACCCGTACAAGCAAAATCTTTAATCACCCCTGGTGGTTGCATCTTCTAGATTTTCCTCCACGTATCAAAGCCACCTTTTGTCGCCTTTACAATCTCTACTTTGCTCATCCTAGCCCACCAGTGTGCTCCCTTGGCTGTGTGCACACCTTTTGTATCCCTTCCACATATAACTTCATCATTAAGCAAGATCTCACTTAGAGGGATAGCTAGTATTTCTTCCACTTCTTCCTACACAAAAAAATTACGCAAGAACATTAATATCTCACCTTCTCATCTCGCTATCCCATGATATCAAATCATAAACCCTCACGTTCTCATGATCTAAAGGCATAAGAGATTTTATTATCATATCATTATCATTAGGAATCTACCTTGACTCCCATACTTTAATTTTATGACCTATTCCCACCCGCCACCTACATCGCTCCTCCAAAATTTTCCTCCCTATTAGAATACTTCTCCACACAAAGCTTGATTGGAAGCCTTGTTTTGCTTTAAACATGCCAGCTCTAGGGAAATAGCGAGCTCTCAAAATTCGGCCCATTAGAGATTGGGGCTCCCTTAACTAGGTTAAACTCATGCAAAAGCCTAAACCTCATCCCTCCAAACCTCTTAGGAGGAACACACAATTTCTCCCAAGCCATCCACCGTACTCCTTTGTTACCAACCTTTCACTAAAATTCATTCAGCACCTTTTGAATCTCATCACAAAGAGAAGAAGGCAATAAGAAAACTCTAATAGCATATGTTTGTAAGGACAGAGGCACTAACGTAATCAAAACCTCCTTCCTCACCCTAGACAAAAGAGCCTCCTTCCACCCCTTGACTCTATCCCACACCTTCTCCCGTAAATCTGAAACACCTCCTTCTTCTTGCATCCAATCAACAAAGAAGCGCCAAATACTTCCCCGGCCCCAAGGACTTGGAGATGCCCATTACCTCCTTAATGATATTTCTATCACCTTCACGAACACCCTTACTAAAGAAGATTGAGGATTTATCAAATTTAATATCTTATCCAGAAGCACTCTCATAGACCTATAATACCGCCTTTAGCATCTGTGTCTCCTACAGCTAGGCTATGCAGAACAGAAAACTATCATCTGCACCCACAAAAAAAAAAAAAAAAAAAAAAAAAAAAAAAAAAAAAAAAAACACAGGTGAGATATACTAGGAGCAAGTCTCTTGATTCTAACACCATGTAACTCATCTTCTCCCCTTAAACCACTAATCGACGCAGACAACCCCTCGGCATACAAAATGAAAAGATAAGGAGACAGCAGATCCCCTTGTTTAAGCCCCCTCTTAGGAATAAAAGGGTCAGTCAACTCCCCATTGACTAAAACTGAGAACTCTACAGTCTTAACATACATCAACACCCTCCCTAGCCATTTTCTTTCAAAACCCAACCTACGTAAGATTGCTTGTAAATAACCCCACTCCCTCCTGTCATACGCCTCTGATATGCCCAACTTAACAGCCATGTAACCATGATTTTAAGACTTATTATTTTTTAGAAAATGCATCACTTTAAAGGCCACTACAATATTATTCGAAATGACTCTCCATGGAATGAAAGCACTCTAATTTTCTGAAATAATATTAGGGAGAGCCAATTTCAGCCTAATAGCCAATACCTTTGAAATAATTTTGTAAACAGCATTGTATAAGCTAATAGGTCTGAAATTGGACATGGACTCAGGAATAGCAACTTTTGGGATTAGCCCTACTGTCATTTTGTTGATATCAAGAGGGCAAACCCCATTATTTAAAAATTTCAAGCAGAAATTAATCACATCCCCTCTCACCATATCCCAAAAATGTTGGAAAAGGGCAGAAGACATAACATTAGGTCCATTGGCTTTGTTAGGATTCATCTAAAAAAGTTCTTGTTGTACCTCCTCCGTCGTAAAGTTCCTAGAAAGAGCTTAAATATCTTGCATAGATAAGCATGGTTGTAGGGCATTTAAAACTGGGTCCAATTCTAACCTCTCTATCCCACGTAATAGATTTTGAAAATAATCAATGACAACCCCATGGATTTTATGCACCTCCTTCTTCCACACCTCCGTCTCATCCTTTGCCCTCTTTATCCAATTTCTACGCCACCTTCGCTTTACCCTTTCGTGAAAATATCGTGTGTTCCTATCCTGAAACTTTAATTTTTCTCTCTTTTCCCTACTTCCCCAAAAAATGTGCCCTTTTATAGAATATTATTCACAAGATTACACTAGGCCTTGTATCTTTCAATGTTCTCCTTAGTACGAGGGTAACACTGGATTTTCTCTAGTTGCTCTTTAGCCTTCACAATCTGGTTTCTTAAATTTTTATACTTCTTTGTACCCAATGCACTCAAGGCACTTGCTATATTAAATATTTTGCCACTAAGTCAAGACCCTCCATCACCCCCTTCCATGCTAAGTCAACAATACATCCACACTCCTTGTCAGTCAACCAAAATTTCTCAAACATAAATCTCTTCACGTTTCTACAACGCCTAACACCCCCTAGTCCCCTCCCTCAAAATGCACTACTAGTGGAACATGATCAGATCGATATGAGCCTATATGCTGAGCTTAACTTTTTTGAAAGAGCTCCAAAAAATGCACAGTCCCGAACACCTTGTCTAAATGCTCTTGTACATTAGCATAGCCCAGTTGTCTATTGTTCCATGTGGACGGGTACCCCTCAAAACCCACATCCACCAAGTTACAGTTGTCGATCACTTCCCGAAATCCCCGTAACATCTAAGGCTCCCTCTGCACTACCCTACTTTTATTAGCTTTTGTTAGTGTTTGAGGCTCTAAAAATAATTATAGAATATGTTTAATATGATTGCTAAGCAAAGAAATTGAGGAGAAGAGATAATATGATGTTATTGAAAAAGAAAAAATAATCTTTCTTATAATTCATTCATCACTTTGTTGAAGAAATATTTACTTATTTATATGTCAGAAAAAGGATAAAAACAAATACCTACTTATCACATCACCTTTCATTTACTTTCCTGGTTTTTAATGATTCCTATTTCTTTTTTTAGTAGTACTTTTCAAATTATATTTTTAATGCTCCCCCTAATTTGAAAAGCCTTGTGCTCCAAGTTGCTGTCTGAAGTTGATAAACTTTTTTGCCGGAATTGCTTTGGTGAATATATCCGCTAGTTGTTCACTCGTTTTTCAAAATTGAAGTTCAATCACACCTTTTTCTACTAGTTCCCAAATGAAATGATGTTGTATCTCAATATGCTTGGTTTGGCTGTGAAAGATAGGATTTTTTATCATTGCAATTGTTAACATGTTGTTACGAAATATTGTAGTTGGTTCTTTGTTGTCATCTTGTATGTCTCTGAAAATTCTTCTAAGCCAAATTGCTTCACATACAGCAATTGTTGCTGTAATGTATTATGCCTCTGCAGATGATAATGCTCCTGTCGCTTGTTTTTTTGAAGACCATGATATGGTCTTAGAACCCAGTTGAAAAACATATCCACTTGTACTTTTCCTATCATCTATACATCATGCCCAATCACTATCTATAAATCCTCTGTGCTTATAATCTTGTTCTGCTTTATATAGAATGCTAAATTCTTTGTCCGTTTAATATACTGTAGTATTCTCTTGGCTGTTGTAAAGTGATATGTGCTAGGTTCACTCATAAACCCAGAAACAATACTAACTGCATGCATGATAACTGGCCTTGTATTGGTGAGATAAATTAACGATCCAAGTAAACTTTGATAACTTGATGCATCAACTTTTTCTTGTCCATCACTCTTGGAAAGTTTTTCATTTATAGCCATAGGTGTCCTTAATGGCTTGCAGTTGGTCATATTGAATTTCTTAAGTAAATCATCTGCATATTTCTCCTGGGAAAGAAAAATTCGTCCTAGACTTTGTTTCAATTGCATGCCAAGAAAATATTTCATCAGACCAAGATCGGTCATTTCATACTCTGGCATCGATCATTGTCTTTTTAAATTCTTCAATCATCTTTTGATTTGAGCCTGTATAAATGAGATCATCAACATATAAACATAGAATAAGAAATTCTGGTGCTTCAGCCTTGATGTATAAAGATGGCTCACTTGGGCTTTTAACAAAGCCACTTTGAAGAAGTAGTTATCTATTTCACTATTCCAAGCACGTGGTGCTTGTTTAAGACCATAAAGGGCTTTCCTGAGTCGATAAACTTTTTGTTGTTGGTTTTCCACCACATAAACCTATGGTTGTTCAACATATACTTCTTCTTCCAATTCACTATTTAGAAATGCTGACTTTACATCTAATTAGAAAACTTGTAACTTTAGTTGTGCTGCTATGGCCAACACAGTCCTTATTGTGTCCATATGAACAACTGGAGTAAATGTCTCATTAAAATCAACTCCTGGTTGTTGAGAATATCCTTTTGCAACTAAGTGTGCCTTATATTTCTGAATTGAGCCATCTTCATTGTACTTAATTTCATAAATCCATTTAAGACCAATCGCTTCTTTGTCCTGAGGCTTGTCCACTAATTTTCATGTATTGTTCTTCTCAATCTTTTTTATTTCCTCATTCATTACATCAATCCATTTGTCATCTCTAGATGCTTCTTGAAAAGTCTGAGGTTCACTGGCGAAAAATGCTACAATTGCTTGATCACATTCATAATCTTGTAGATAAGTTGGTGGATGTCTTTCTCTTTGTGATCATCGCAGAGCTTGTTGAAAATTTGAAGAATTTAGATTTGAAGGTGGACTTGAGGAAGGCTCATTAAAAGATAACGGGTTTGTTTGAGATGGTGGGTTTGAAACTTGGGCTAATTCTATGGGATAGTAATCTTGATATTGAAAATGGTTTTGTGTAGGTTGCTCTATTTGGTTCTTTGACCAACTCCATTTAGCAATTTCATCAAATATGACATCTCTTGATACAACTAACTTCTTAAGATATGGGTTATAGAGACGATATCCGTTGGATTCTTCACTATAACCAACAAAAATGTATTTTTCACCTTTTCCATCTAATTTTTCCCTATTCTCTTTCGGGATATGAGAACATGCTATGCAACCAAAAATTTTGAAATGTTCTACCTTCAACTTCCTATTACACCATGCCTCATATGGTGTTTTATTTAAAACAGCTCTCGTGGTGGATCGATTAGGGATATAGACAGCTGTATTAATAGCTTCTGTCCAATAATTCTTTGATAAATTTTTGCCTTGTAGCATGCTACGTGCCATTTCTACTATAGTTCTATTTCTCCTTTCTGCAACACCATTTTGTTGTAGTATGCGTCTTACTGTCAACTCTCTCTTGATTCCGTACGTTTTGCAGTACTTGTCAAATTCATGACTAGTAAATTCTCCCCCACGATCTATTCTTAAGATTTTTAAACTATGTCCACTTTGTTTTTTAGTGAGGGCTTTGAATTGCAAAAAGTAGGAAAATGCTTCTGATTTGTGTTCCAAGAAATATACCTACATCGTGCAAGTATAATCATCAAAAAATAATATAAAATATCTTTTTCCACCCAAACTCATATTTGTAGCTAGCCCTCATATATCAGCATGAACCAGCTGAAGCGGAACCTTGGCCCTCCACGAAGTTTTAGGAAAAGGTAGCCAATGCATTTTTCGAAGGATACAACCGTCACATATTTTGTTGTTGTTCTTGATAGTAGGCAAACCAATCAGCATATCCTTTTGTTTGAGAATTTTAAGGCTATTAAAATTTAGATATCCATACCTCTGATGCCATAAGATAGAATCATCCATTGTAGTAGAAAGAGCAACTTTTGGCTCCATTGGCATCTTCAATGGGAAAATTCGATTTGAGGTCATTGCAACTAAAGCTATTAACTGGTCATTCTTTTTATCAAAAATACAAAGCAATTATTGTCATCAAACTTTACCGAATAACCTCTTTGGATGAGTTACCCCACACTTAGTAGATTATGTGCTAAGCTAGGGACATATAGAACATCTTGGATAAATTTTTTAGTGCCATTTTTTGCTTTTACAGCTATTATCCATTTGCCTCCTACTTCTTGGGTTCTACAATCACCAACTGTGATATTAGATTTGATATTTTTGTCTAGTTGGACGAATAAATTTTTATTTCTTTTTATGTGGTTTGAGCAACCACTGTCTAAATACCACAAATCTTTGGACTCTTGCCGAGTATTTAAACAAGAATAGAAGACATTCTCAATAATATCATTCTTCTCTGAGAAATTGGCCTCATCATGTTGTAATCGATTTCGATAATCCCTTATATGATAAATGTGCCATGTGCACTCGTGCATTTAAATCGACAATCATTTGTATTGTGATTATTCATCTTGCATACTCTGCAGTATGAGCCCGATTTTCCATTATAATGGCTTTCTTAGTTTTTATAATTTCCTCTCCCCCTGCCATGATTATTTGGTGTTCCTTTTCTTTATGGAAAATTCCTACCGTGGCTATTCTTTTTTTTATTTTCTCCATTGTTGAAGAATTTTAATTTGGCTTCAAAAGCCTGCTCTAATGGGGGTTCAGAAAACCTATGTATTCTCTCCTCATGTGCTTGAAGAGATCCCATTAACTCAATTAGGGAAATCTTAGATAAATCTTTGGATTCTTCTATAGCAGCCACTACGTGGTCATATTTTGGAAGAATACTTCTTAAAATTGTTTGCACAAGTTTTATGTCTGGAATCATGTCACCAAATATTCTAATTTGATTAATAATGTTGGAGACACGAGTAAAGAATGCTTGAATATTTTCTCCCTCCTTCATTAATAATGTATCAAATTCTTTCCATAAGGATTGTAGTTTGATAACGATTACCTTTTCTAAGCCCTTATATGCATCTGATGGAATTGTCCAAGCACGTTTGGATGTTGTTGCGACCATACTTCGTGGAAATATTTGCTGTGTTACTCCTCATTGGATTAATGAAAGGGTACAAAAATCCCTTTTTTGATTTTCTTCATATTGTTTTCTCTTGTTATCATCCCAAGCTTCATTTTCTTTGGGTTCTATAGGTGGGACTTCATACCCATTCTCTACTATATTCCATAGACCCTGTGCAATTAATAGAGTTCTCATTTGAATTCTCCATGTTTGATAACTTTCTCCACTGAATATTGGTACCTAATTGCTGGGCGCTAAGTTCAAGAAAATTGTGTTTGAAGTTGATGTCATAATAATTTTGTGAAGTTAAATTTCGAGGAGAAATTTAATTGAGGAAATTTGTTTTTTTAATAAGCTTTATGGAATGTGTAAATTGATAGGACGACTTGGATTTATATTTGCTTTGATACCACTTTTAGTGTTTGAGGCTCTAAAAACAATTATAGAATATGTTTGGTATGATTGTTAAGCAAAGGAATTGAGGAGGAGAGATAATATGATGTTATTGAAAAAGAAAAAAAATAATCTTTCTTACAATTCATTCATCACTTCGTTGAAGAAATACTTACATATTTATATGTGAGAAAAAGGATAAAAATAAATACCTAATTATTGCGTCACCTTTCATTTACTTTCCTTGTTTTTAGTGATTCCTATTGTTTTTTTTAATAATACTTTTCAAATTATATTTTTAACAGCTTTCTCTAGAATATCATGAATACCAAGGAAGAGTCAACACACCAGCTATTCTCTCCAAATAATCCCAACTAGCCTCCCTACGCCTAGTTTTCTCAGGGTAAGCATAGTAATATGTGTATCTCCATTGCGTGACGTATCCATTGCCTCACTTCACGCTCGGTGGACTTTTCAATTGGATGAGGAGACACTTCACTATAAGAGCTTGGAGGCGTATGTGATTAGAGAATTACAGCAACATTAACTCAGCTGTACATTAGGAGATGAACAACCCACAGCCCCATATGCAGGGTAGTCAGTCAGGTGTTTCCTTTGCATATGTCAATATAAGCTTTATGTTAGCATGTTATGATGTTAGTTGCTCCTTTCGATTTCGGTGCGATTGGAACTGCTTTGTCTAATGTTGAACTACCTGACTGATGTTAGATGCTTATTTGCTAAGGGCTTACTGATGTTTCTTTAGCTTGATTACTGGACGTAATCACATTTTGGGTTGTATACAGTATCCATGATATGTGAACAATTTTTTTTAAATGTTGTATACAACTATTTTCTGTTTTCCGAAGTGGATATATCAACTTGACGTACTGTAGATCTTTGATAAATGAATTGTTGTTCCCCCTTGGCATGGCTTGATTGTTTTGGTAAGAAATTAGAAGAAGTTACCAGTGGCATAGCTAAAGTATTGCAAACCAAAATATTATAATTATTTGTGTGCTTAACCATTGGCCTTCTTTATCCATATTGCTATTATTGACTTGATGCAAGTAAGAAATGTCAAGTATAAAATCTTTTTTGGATATTAATTTTGATTGAATTGGTTCTTGAAAGTGGTATCATATCCTTCATGCATCCACTATTCACGTGAGATTGTGTTGACATCTACAATTGATTTACTATTAAAATTTCAGTTCATAATATGATATACGTAAATGGCAGTTGCCATCAAGTATCATGTCATTTACCATGACTATAATACAATTGTCATTTTCTATTCATTACTATGTACTTATATAATCAAACATACCTCTTTTACCATAGCAGATTTCCTAAGTTATTAATCCCAAATTTGTAGAAAGAGTTAATCGGTGTACTTTTTTATCAATAATATCTTCAATACATATATATATATATATATATATATATATATATATATACATATATATATATATATATATATATGTACATATATACATATATATAAATATACATGCATATATACATACACACACACACACACACACACACACACACACACACACACACATATATATATATATAATATATATATATATATATATATATATATATTTGTGAGTTCACTGAGGATTTGCCCAGGTTGGATGTGCACGCTCGCATCTCTCTTTTTCCTCATTTGTGAGTTCTCTTTCTCATTTGATCATCTCTGGAGTTTTCTTTTTAGAAATTAGAGTTTTAATTGTAATGGTCAAATCGTATTATGTTTGGAGAATTGGGGATATTAGTTGTAGTGGCCAAATTGAATTGACTTATGTTAGTGGAATTGGTTGATTGAATTGCCCAAATTATTGTTATTATGGGTCTTTCTTAATATGTCATGTTTGCTTGATCGAATTACCCGGAGTTTTCCATTTGCAGAGGCTTTCAAGTGTATGTTCAAACAGATACATGCACAGCTTCTGTCAAGAGTTACTACCTTTGTTGAATTGTGTGTGTAGGACACAACACACAACGACCTTCACTTGCAGTGACATATGCTACGTTGTGTATGTTCGGCCCAAAACTTTCGGCTACACTCCTTGAATTGATAGCTACAACTATTGTCTATCTTGCGGTCACTTTTTCGGTTCTGGATGCAAAGGAACCTGTTTTTGCTGATATGTACTCTATTTCAATTCTTTTGTAGAATATCAAACCCTGTACTATCAGCCGTACAATAGTTGGAGTGATGTCTTTGTCCTGTTTCTTGGGTGCAGGATACGTACAGAAGATAACAGCACGGAGCGGCACTGAACTGATGGAGGATTTGGATAATTGCAAACCACCCTGATTTATCACTAGAGAGCCCTTATTTGTTCTTGCTTCAGTGTGATTATTAACATCAATTAATTATTTTAGTTAGATGAGTTTTGTACGACAATACATTATACGTTTAGGGCAACTTTACTAATGGGAATTACAGGTGAGAAATTGTGAACTTGCAGAGAAAAGAGAAATCTTAAGACTTTGTTGCACGCCCTTTTCTGGGGGCTCAAATATAATTTGTTTCTCATATTTTGGCAACACTTGGAAACAATGTTTTTGCGTCTACCAGATCAAAAGAAATCCCGAATGCAAAAAGAAATAGACTTGAGGACATTCTCCGAAAGCGTGAAAGCTAACAGAAGTCTTATCATTTTCACTCATTAAATCACCTTAGTACACCAATAAACAATGATAAGAAGAAACCATCCAAAAGTATAATTAGCCTTTGTAAAATACTAGATCACATTTCCAAATGAACCGAAAACATAGGCCAAATACAACTAGACCTATCTATAGGCACTACTTGAAATGGACACTACCCCTTCCGAGTTTGATAGATAGTAACTCAAAGGGGGAATAGCAGGTTTATTCTTTTTGATATATGAGAAGTAATTATTAATATTAATTTCTAAAATATATTAAATCCAGTTAAAATATACTGAAACATGCTAAATTATACTAAATTATGTTGAAACATATTAAATCATACCTAAACATGATAAAACATGCTAAATAATTAAAAAAATATAATTGAGCATTTTCCTAATGGATACCTAACATTGCTAAATAATGTCGAATGTACTCAAAGTTGTTGAATGCTAATAATAAATACTTATAGTAAGTTGAAGAGAATATGCCCACAGGTTTCATACCCAACGAGAGCGACAAATATGTGCATTTCATCAAACTTCTACTTATTACATCAAATACTCTTTTGCTATACAATTCTCTAGTCTACATATAACACAGCAATCCAAAACAAGTGGGGAGAGGGGGAGATCTACAGTATTTTCTTAATTACAGGGGCCTTGATGGAAAAAAGAAGGGTTTTTTCATAAACTACATTTCTTAGATTTCATATCCAAATCAATGGTCCCGCCACGAGAAGCTGCAACTGAAACCTCTTGTTTGCTTTAGAAGGCTACTGCAGCTCCCCTTGAGAAAGAAAAAGATCATGGCATTGCAATGTACACATATTTTGTGATATTTATCCTCATAAAGGCTTTCTATCCCCTTCTACAACGTTTTGTATCCACCTGCAACAAAAGTTGATTTGAGACACTACAAACATCGATTTAGGGAAATTTACCGAGAATACTCACAAGAAACTTAACAGATGTGGAACAGAGTTCCTAAACCCCCAAAAGTATAGGATGGAGTACACTTAAAGGACATTAAAAACCCACCATAGAGGTCCATGCAGTGATAATCAATGGTGTCTACAGGCTACCAATAGATACAGAGCCACACCACCATATCCCCCCAACCCAAAAACAAGAAAAGGGGGAAAATACTAAGACAACTTGATAATATCATAAGCAACCCTACAAAAATACGAGTACATAAAGTAATTTGCTGACAAAATATATAAGACGTAAATATATGCCAGAAACGAGTTATAATATTTACTCGGGCGAACTTTCAAGAGATTTGGTTCCAGATTTGAGCTCTTCAGCTGCCAATTAATTGCTATGCTTGTATAATCATCCTTAAATTTCCGGCACCAAAATATATATCATCACAGAAACACTCAATTTGATTACCACCAACATACAATTCAAGCACATACATCAACCATACAATTCAATCAATTACATATACACGATTTTTTCAAAAATCAAGCATATACTACAACCATACACATATATGATTCAAAAAAAAAAGGGCAAAAGAGATTACCCATTTGGGTTGCCGGGTCAGAGGTGGCCGGCTCCGGCGAGGGGGGCGGGACGTCTGGGCGGTTCCGCGGTGGCGACGAGGCTTCCATCTGGGCCGCTGTGAAGGACTTGAATGGTGCCGGCAAAACGGTGGACGAACAGGGCTGCCAAAAAAAAAGGAATAGAGATGGCGGCTTTCGGCTACCGTCACGGCGACAGACAACTGCCGTGTCGCCGGCGAAGGACTGCTGCAGTGCCAGCGTGCTCACCAGAAAGCCACGACAAGCAGCGAGAAGGGCGAGAGATCCGAGCCCCTGTAGAGAGAGAGAGGACACCAAGAGGAGAGAGAGGCACCGAGAGGAAAGAGAAATGTTTTTCAGATCTGAACAAAGTTACAGCAACCCCCACCCCTCCCAGGTGATTTTTCTTTTTTTTTTTAAATGTTTCAAGAGCGTCTTCTAATTTAAGTCATTAGATAAAGATTGATAAATTATGAATGGCGATTAAAAATACTCACATAAAGAATGATGCTTATTTAAAAAGAAGTGCTCACTTAACCCCTCCCTTTTATATATATATATATATATATATATATATATATATATATATATGACCTTTATCAAGCGTTGTATAAAGCATGGTTTCATATTAGTAATATATAATAGTGATATTTTAAAATTATAGAATCCTACCCTATTAGTGAATTTCAGAATTTAAATAAACAAACACCGTTGGTAATTTATCTTTGTATGATCATGATCATCGAAAATAATATAGTTCTTTTTTAGAAACAAATCCAATAATTTCCCCTTACCTCCTCATCTTCTCATTATCTCATGTCGCTTAACCTCCTTCCCCTCTGCTAACCCCACTATCTCTCTATCCTCTCTTTCTCCTAATTCTGCCATAACTACTCCTTAGTCCTCCGGTGACTAGCCCTAAACAAATAAGGATTCCTGAATTCCTTATCTCTCCATGGGATATTCACTGATGCCTTCTTATCCTCACTCTTATGTTGTTTTTATTGGCTAGTGCTGCTCTCTGATCTCTTTTAATTGTGATTTTCTTGCTGTCAGGAAAATGAGAGGTTTTTTCTAGGTTTTGGCACCACTATTAAATTGAGCTTTGGAGATTCATGTTGGGAGGCATGATTCGCTGAGCTTGAAATCCTGATTTACTCAGACGAGGAATGACTGCAATAGTATTTCGAGTTATCCAGGCTAGGATTCGTAAGGCTCCGTTTGGACCTTATAAAAGTTTATGGAAAGAAAAAAATTTAGAAAAATTATTTTTTTTCTTGTATTTGCTTTAGAGAAAATCACAATAAAAAAAAATATGTAGGAAAATTAGATGAAAAAATTGTTAGTAACCAGTGATAAATTTTACCTCACAAAATTGTAAGGAAATTTTGAGAAAAATTTCTAACCTCCTTTAATCTCACATTGCTTAGATGACATCAGTATAATTCAAATAGTTCATCAATATTCAAATTTCTCATCGAAATTCTTATATTTTTTCCTCAATTCAAATAAAAGGAAAAACTCATTTTCTCTCTACTTTTTTCCTTCACATTTTTTTCCTTTAGCTTTTTTTTCCATCAAATTTTCTAAGGACCAAACTGAGCCTAATTGTTTTCCTTAATTTATGCATAGTTCTGGTAAGTTCGAGTCAATTTCATTTATTTATGGTTTACCTGTAGTTGAAGGTTGATTTTTGTTTGTTCATTCAGGATCAATGACTACCTCTATCTTATAATTTATAGTAGTAAAGTGAGTAACCTGAGTCCTCTATATCCTTCGTTCGTCTTGCGAACTGAGAGGTTAAAGCCTCTTTTTTGTAGTAGGAGGTGCTACTCTTCTTTTTTGTTTGCTTTGCACCAACACAAGTGTCACGCTCTAAAGTGGGGGAGGTGTTATTGTCGATCAATTGTAACTACATCTTGTGTAGAGGGACATATCTTTGCATATATTTCAGGCATCAATTATTTAAGGCTCCTTTTGCACCTTGAAAAATTTGATGAAAATAAAAAATTTAGAAAAGTAACTTTTTTTCTTGTGTTTGGTTTAGATAAAATCAGAAAGAAGAAAATATGGAGGAAAATTAGGTGCAAAAATTGTTTGAAACAAGTGATAAAATTTTTCTCATAAAAATTCTGAGGAAAGTTGGGAAAAGTTCCCAAAAGAATTCCCAACTTCCTCTAACCTCACACTCATTAGGTGATATCAACATAATTTAAGTAATTCATCAACATTCAAATTTCTCATACAAATTCTTGTGTTTTTTCCTGAATTCACGCAAGAGAAAAAAACTCACTTTCTCCCTGCTTTTTTTTCTTCCTTCACACATTTTATTCCTACATCTTTTCTTTCCACTAAATTTTCTAAGGACCTGAGGAATTTTTATTAAGTATTACGAATCTTCTTCACAAGTATATTTTCATTTCGAATTGCCATCATTATTTACACTTCTGCCATTAATTGTAAAGCCCAAGCCGTTAATCACCTTATCAGTCCCAATATATATTATCAATCTTCAGTGATTAATCCAGTAGAAAGCTTGAGCCAGAGGCTTACCATTGTACAAACGACGAGCAAGGCTTGGTGCTAAGAGCTATAGTGGCCAAAGACACTGCATAAATGCCCCTATTCAGACCTTAGGGGTAACATCCTACATAGTTTTCAAATGACTATTCTGACCCAAAATCTGATACATGGATGTCTATCTACTCATATCTCCAGTACTGTAAACAAATAGCAGATGACCCCTTAACCTTAACATTGATCATTATAGATTGCCAGACTCCTTTGCCAAAACTTAAAATGCTACTTCGAATTGATTAAGGGTACATTCACAAAAGTTTACCTGACAACATGAAAACACACACACAAAAAAAAAAAAAAAAAAGAATCAAAACTCAATACATACACCCCTATATTGTAAAACGCAAAAACATTTTTAAGTGGGTACCCACATTTCAATTCTTTTCAATTCAAAACGAAGGAGAAAGAGAATCATGTTAAAGCTGCTACTAGTTATTATTTGAAAGTAAAAGCCAAATTAATGAGCTCATATCTGAGTAATGCGGTCATTAAGTAAGGTACACACTTATCATAATTTGAAAGCCTGAGTTGAAGCTGCACGTATAAATTGGTGAGCGTAGGCCCTAACCTTTGGTAATTGATCAGTCCACTTGATTAGTTAAAGAAAAATATTTATAAATAATTTAATAAATACTAGCATATTATGGGTTTTTGATATATTTATAAAAAGATGTATGAATGTCAAAAAAATACAGGGAGTAAACATACCTTGGCTTGAAGTCTCACCATCTTTTCATGTAAGTTGATGGCGCAGATGAAGGAGAGGACATGGCATTATTTTCTAATTCAAATAGAATCTTTTGTAATTAATAAAATTATATAATTATCAAATCAATGAGTTTATTGCACACATGTGAATACATAGATAATTTCAATTAAGAACCTTCTCCTAGCATACCATTATTTATTTCTTCCTGAGTTAACCTGTCAACTTAATACTGCTATTTAGATTCATTTATTCATCATATTGTCACCCTTAATAATATAATTTAAATTCTTTTGGATTTTGCTCTAACTAAGAATCTATATTATGTCATCAAACACGACTACGGATTGCTTTATTTAATTGAGCTCGATTAATTGTTAGAAACATTATTTACTCATTTATTCCTTTGCTTATTTCCTCTAATTCACTTAGTGTTTTGTCTTTGCTTTTGAATCGTTAATAGAACTCCTCTCCTCTTTTATTTCATTTAGCAATAACTCAAATATTTAATATTGGACATTAAAAGAAATAAGCTAAAATAATTAACATTAGTGCATTTAACCACAATTTATATTGTCATCGTCGTCGTCATCATCATCATTATGCACTATCTTATTAACTTTTAGAAAAGATACTTTTAGAAATTGAATTAGTTGGGTCATTCTTGGAGAGTTTTAAATAGCTTAGATTTATGGTTGGTTCGTTTCAACGACATAGTTTTACAAGTTTTACATATAGCTTCCACGCTTATCACGTAATTCCAAATTATAAATATTTCCTGGATTGAAAGGATCATTAACTACACAAATCCTACGCTTAATACCCTAAGCATCCGAATCTCTATCGTAAGCCGCTTGCTGGCTTCATTTAACCCAAAATAGCCATAAACACTTGCTTAACCCATAAGTGATAATTAAATTCAAATGTTCGAAAGCCTTTAATGCTTCATGCCTCCCCACCTTTTCTTCTTCTAAATGACAACATAAGTTATTTATTTTCTCCAAACAGATAATGAGCTCCACTTATTTTGGATTTACTCACAAATCTAGAAGAGTAATAAGCTCAACTCTAATATCCCCCAACTCCCAACATTCTATCACAAAACCTCTTTAAAATTTGTATTTACGTAAACAATTCTCAGGCCCCATATTTGTAATAAAATCTCTCTACAAATCCCCAGTCTATTTTTTTTATTTTTTAAATTTATATTCTACACGAAATGGCCAATTCCAAATTCAAATTAGGGATTCACCCATTTTTTTTTTCTTCTTCTATTCTATCAAGTGTACCAATGTCATTCATCAAAACTTACCCAAATTAAGATTGTAATGTCAAAATTTGAACTACCCAATGATACATATAAGTTTAAAGATTCATGTTCCAGCCCATCTTCTCTAGAATTGGATGCCAACAAAACCAACTTCTCCATAAAATTTGTGTCTTCAATTCCATGTTAGAAGTACTCATATAGAAGTAAAGACACTTTATTTCCATATCAAGAAAGAGCCTTGGCATCACATAAAAGAAGAAATAGAAGATCAGAAGGATTTAGTGATTTTACTTTGTTGAGAAGAGACCCAAAAGAAATGTATAAAGGAAAAACAAAGAAGGCCAAACCCAGTGGATAGGGCACCGGAGATATGGTCAATGTTGGCCGGTCGCCAACAGTAACAGGATATCGGCAACAGCACTAACGCAACAACAGGGGCTGCACGCAGTAGCAGTAACAAAGAGGGGTAGAGGGACAACGACAAAAATCGAAGAACATGAAGTAAATTGGAATGCTTCGGCAAAATTGTCACTCGACTTTTGAATTTAGTAAAAATATCATTGCATTAGCTTCTCACCTAAGCATGTCACTATACCTAATCATTAAAGTCAAGAAAGCCAAAAGTAAAAATACCATTGCATTAGCTTCTTACCTAAGCATGTCACTAGACCTAATCATTAAAGTCAAGAAAGCCACTTGTTCAGTATATGATCAGTTGCAGGCTTGTAGCATAGATATTTTTTTTTTGTCTATTAAAATTTTAATTGAAAAAAAATAAGTCAAGTGTTTATAAGAAAAGTAGTGCCCCTCCCCCAGCAGCTTGCCCTTTCCTCTTATCGCTTTTTCTTCTCCACAATAAGTTGTTTTAGGATTTTATTTGAAACCCTGTGTTAGATTATAAGCGCACAAGGACACAATACGGGGTGAATTGTGTCTTCCAACTTTTTCGTTTGTTTCAGAACACTCGTGAGAACTGTTTGAAGAGGTGTTTGGAGTGAGGCAAAATAAAACTGAATGCGGAAATATGAAAGTAGACACACTATTTTTACGTGGAAAACCACCTCTGGCCCAATTGAAGTGTAAAAACCATGACCTACCTTAGTAGGATTTCAGCAACACTTTTACTAAGACGAGCCGAATTCGTTATACATGTAACTCACAGGTGATTACATCACACACATAACTTAGTCTCCCCCGAGACCCTCGTTACAAACATGTAACTAGCCTCCACTTGAGAACTAGCCACACACCACGTCCAAAGTCTCCCAAAACTTGGACACACTCTAATCTCACTGATGACAGAGGAGAATAGAAAAATACCTTACTTTGAATGCTTCTAAATAAGTTGAATGTAAGGTACAATACAATCCCTATTATGCCAATATAGATGACTCAATTTAGCACACTTCTTGAAGGTTTTTCAATCAAAAAATTTACTCATAGAAAACTCGATTTTACTCCTTGAAAAACCGTTAATGAAAACGTTGAGAGGCAAAAGATTGTATACCCACGGAATACTTGTGCTGCAAGTATATGGGAGGTTTTGGATTTTAGCAATAACCCTTAAAAATAATCAGTATTCCAAACAGAATTGAATCTCTCAACATTATCTTTTTTGGTAATCATATCTTAAAGGGTAAGATAAAATCTTTTGATAATATCTTTTTAGGAAAACAATATTATTTAGTGAAAGACTCTTTGTAAGACAAAATATTATCAAAAAATCAATCCCAAATATGTTAAGAATTTTGACGGTAGAAAAACACTTGAAAATCTTTGGGACAAGAGTTTTATACGTTGCCCTCAGAACACTGCAGACCTGATTGCTCAAACTGTTCTGAGTAGTGTTCTGAGTTAGCGCAAGAAATTTCTTCAAGGTGAGTGTTAAGTCAAGATTTTTTAATTGGTATATTAACAAGAATCTAGATGAATACAACCAGTAATTAACCCTAGGACTCTTGTAATCCTTTGACCTCCTTGATGTCGTGCGTACATATTCACTTTGATGTTCCACACTTCTTCGAACTGTTCTCCAGGGTGTTTACAACCTGTCTCAATACACAATTCTAGCACACTACTCAAGCATAGCATGATAGCATATTAACTAGTACATTTGGGTTGTTATCATCAAAACCTTACACATGATATGGTGACAAAACAAATGACCATCAAAGTGCAACCGAGTAAAGGGCAAGAACATTGGTGCCAAAATAGTAATTTAAGGAGTCCAATGTACACACGAGATAAAGCAAGAGTAAGAATTAGCTTAAAACAGGCAGACCAATCAAAGCATGGTCATACTTATCTTCCCCCTTTTGACATCATCGAAAAGGTCGAGGGAACTATCTGTATAAATTCAGTAGGGATGCACCCACCACCATGGGTAATGAGAGAAAATAACAGTGATGCAAGTCAAGTATATGGTACATAATGATATTGGCCATCCTAGTCACGCACAAACACACAACAGCATTAGCAGGCAAAGGCATAGCATAAACCCAGCTAAAATCAGACATAACCACTGTCAATCACAAGCAAAATCAAGTTTATCTGAACAAAGAAGAAAACAACATTGTTAAAAATAAGACAAGAATTAGGGCTGAGAACAGAGGTGAATCAGGCAGAAGGAGAAGGAGGAGCAAATTTGGCCGTGAGGGCAGAAAGAGCACGTACAATATCCTCATGGCGCTGTGCATTCAAGGTCTTTTCTTCACTGAGTGCATGCTTCACTTCAGCAATCTCCTCCTTCAGACGTAGCTGGTCCTGTACTAGTGCCTCAACCGTGGATGTGCTGGAAGAGGCAGCCTCACTGGGAACAGGACTGGGACTAGGGCCAAAGGGTATTTTAGGTCCTTGTTCTGATACTGTACCATCACTCTTCTTTACTGTGAACCCACACCCAAGCAAAGTGTTGCTCCCTATCTCATCTGTGACCTGAAATCCTACTCCCTTTTGCAAGGGAATCCCAAGTATTTCAAAAACTTAAGTCAGAAGGAAGTCATTGCCTATATCATGACTCTTAAAGGTGTTTGCAATACATGCAATTTGACTAATCATGATGGCAGGTTGATTAATTTGCTTCCCCTGATCTAGTAGGTCTGTATAGCATATATCCATGGGGTCTGCAAGATTGCGTCCCTAACGCCGGGGAATCACATTCTTAATCATAAACGAGAACAATAGCCTATGCAAAGGCACCATTTTTCCCTTTCGTACAGACCAGGGAGCAGTCAAATCAGATTATTGGGCTAACTTTCGGGTCAATTCCAACAGTCGTTCATTATCTAGTACGCTCTTATCCTCATGCACATACACATCAAACCCCTTGAATGGCACCCCAAGCCAATCTCCTAAGTTATCAGCATCGAAGCATAGCTCACGGCCATTAACTGAGCTTGTCACTATCCCACTAATGACAACACAATTGGCATAGAATTCAGCCAATTCAGGTGCAGAATAACCCCGTTTAGTGTTTGTAAATAAATCTAACCAACCATGGCCCTTCAATGTTTCTAGGAACACTCCCAGCCACTGTTCCTGAAAGTATGATACCTTAATCATTTTTCCTCTAACTACAGTTTTATGAAGAAAGTGTCTGTACCTTTCCCCCAGTGTCATGGTTTTTCTAGCTTTCTTTTTCTGTAGTTCATCACTTTCTTCATCCAGATTGAATGCCTGTTCTAGAGATCCCCATTTCAGGGCAGGTTTCTTGGTGGAAACAGGTGTGGGAGGTATTTTAGCTGTTGGTTTGACAGGTGTTTTGAGGAGTGGTTTGGTAGTTTGAGGAGTTGGTTTGGGTTTCCTTAAAGACCTTTCAATCTTGTCTTCGGGTAGGCTCGGTGAGATGGCAGGACCTGAACTTCGAGTTCGAGGCCGCCGTATAGATGTGGTGAGAGGCACATTGGGAATGGTTTTGGTCTTTATTCGGCGCTTGATAGCCGCTTTGATTGATGTTTGGTGGGTTGTTTTCATAGTCTGCTTGAACCGTATAAGGGGTTCATCCTCATCAACGTCACACCACGAGAGCATCCTTCAAGAAGGGCTTCTCAACCCAATCTTCAACAAATACAAACTCCTCAATCTTTTTAGTTGACTTTAACTTGGTCACACCGGGTTCATATAATACTAATCCCATCCCAAGACCAATTTGACAGGGGGCATATCATCAAGATTGACTCCTACTTGTCTCAAATCGATACTTTTCAAGAACTGAAAGATGAAGAGAGAAATACTATAAGTGGGCACAGGGGTAGCTTCCGCCGGTGATGTTGGTGGCGCTGTGAGTATGTCTAGTAATTTTTCTTCCCTTTTTCTTGATTTCTTGGCCTGAAGTGAGCTTGGGTGATGCGCCTTGCGACCAGAGGATGCGCTGCTGCCACAGGTTCGTGCCATTGGAAGAGCTAGTGGAGGAAGAAGTTAGGGTTTAGTGGGTTTTAGGAAGAAGAGGAAGGTCGGGTTCTTGAGGGAAGGAGGGAAGGTGGTTTGAGAAGATAAGGAAGGTCTGAAATGATTGACCGAAAAATAAAGTAAAGATCTGTAATGATCTTTTCGGCCACCGGTTTTTGGAGAAAGAGATGATTTTGCATGAAAGATATTATTACACATTGGAAAAAGCTGCAGACTACAGATTAGGCGTAATAAATCCAATTTTCAATACACTTTAAATTATGGTAACTTGATTAGCACATAATACAAACAATGGTCAGACCTATTCTTAGCGCCTGTTCTGACTGCTATATGTTTGGTAACAAAGGACAGTAAGGGCAATAACATTAGACCTCAATGACTGTCAGCATGTCACATTCCACACATATGCGAATAACAGTACAGAAAATTGAATGCATCCATTGAATCAATTTATTTGGTCTCAAAACCTTACTAGTCAATCACTGAGAGTTGATGAAGTACTCTCACGTTATCTTAATCATACCTAATTCAAGTCTATTCTTCTCAAACTGTTCTGTACTCAGTGCCTTGGTAAAAATATCAGCAATTTGTTTATCAGTGGCACAAAAATTTATTGAAATCAAGCCCTTTTCTACATTGTCTCTTAAAAAGTAATGACGAACGTCAATATGCTTAGTCCTTTTATGTTGACATGGGTTCTTGGCAATGTTAATTACACTTGTGTTATCACAGAATATGGGAATACATCCCGTGTCAACACCAAAGTCCTTGAGTTGTTGCTGTATCCACAGCAATTGAGCACAACAAGAAGCAGCCGCTATATACTCGGCTTCTGCTGTGGACATGGTAACTGTGTGCTGTTTCTTTGTAGACCAAGAGACCAAACAGGGTCCAAAAAAAGTAGCCATACCTGAGGTACTTTTTCTGTCAACTAGAAATCCAGCATAATCAGCATCCGCATACCCAATAAGGTAAAAGTTGCATCCTCATGGATACCATAATGCTAAATCAAAGGTGTGTTTCAAATATTTAAAAATCCATTTTGTAGCTTTCAAATGTGTTTCTTTTGAATTTGACTGAAAACGGACACACAAACTAACACTGAAAACAATGTCAGGTCTACTGGCGGTTAGGTATAGGAGTGACCCTATCATGCCCTTATATGATTTCTCATTAACTGAAAAACTTCCATCATCCATCACCAACCTAGTTGAAGGAGAGATGGGAGTGTCCATGGGCTTAGCTGATTCCATCCCAAACTGCTTAAGTAGTTTCTTGACATATTTTTGTTGATGTATCATAGTTCCGCTTGAGGTTTGCTTAATTTGTAAGCCTAAGAAAAAATTAAACTCGCCCATCATGCTCATCTCAAACTCACTTCCCATCAAATTTGAAAATTCATCACATAAATCATTGTTGGTTGCACCAAATATAATGTCATCGACATATGCTTGTACAATCAACAAATGTTCCCCCTCAGATTTGAGAAACAAGGTATTATCAACCTTGCCTCTTTGAAAATCATTATCAATTAAAAAACTTGACAAACGTTCATACCAAGCTCTAGGAGCTTGTTTCAGGCCATAAAGTGCTTTATCAAGTTTGAACACATGGTTAGGAAAATCATGATTTTTCAAAACCATGGGGTTGTTTTATATATACCTCTTATTTAAGATATCCATTGAGAAATGCACTCTTGACATCCATTTGATACAACTTGATCTCCATGTGTGCTACAAAGGCTACCAAGATGCGAATAGCCTCTATCCTTACTACAGGTGCAAGTGTTTCCTCATAATCGATCCCTTCTTCTTGATTGTAACCTTGGACCACTAGCCTGGCCTTGCTCCAAGTGACTGTTTCAAACTCATTCAGCTTGTTCTTGAACACCCACTTGGTTCTAATTATTGATTTGTCTTTAGGCCGTGGTTCAAGGTGCCAAATCTTGTTCCTTTCAAACTGATGAAGCTCGTCTTGTATGACTATAACCCAGTCAGAATCTCAAGGCCTTCTTGAACACTCTTAGGCTTAATGTTAAATAAAAAGGCATAAAAAGCACAAAAATTTCTGAGCTTAGATCTGGTTTGCACCCCTGTATTAATATCATATATAATTTGATCAAGAGGGTGTGAGCTCTGGTGCTTCCAGGGTCGTGAAGTGAAAGGATCCACAGATCCACTTTTCACTCTCTCCTGGCGGCTTGAAGAAATAAGTTCGGGATCAGGTTTGGAGCTTGTTCATAGATCAGTATGAGGGTGATGAGGTTGAGTGAGCTGGTTTTGGTTCATATCAGGGTTGACAGTGCTTCCCCCTGATTGGTCTACTTCCTGCCCACTTTCCATATTATCAGCTCCAGGGTGTGGTGCACTTTCATGAGTCTCACTAATGTCTTTTCTTACAAGGCCAAATTCGAAATCATCATCCTGTGCATAATTCTCAACCAAGGAGTTAGTTTCATCAAATAATATATGCACACTTTCCTCAACACTTAGAGTCCTTTTGTTGAATACTTTGTAAGCTTTACTATGTGAGGAGTATCCTAGGAATATAGCTTCATCACTTCTAGGGTCAAACTTTCCCAAGGGTCCCTTCCCATTATTGTGCACATAACATTTGCCACCAAAGACTCTTATTTGCCTAATATTGGGTTTTCACCCTTTGAGAAGTTCATAAGGAGTCTTATTAAGAAGGGGTCTGATCATGCATCTATTTATAATGTAACATGCTGTGTTCAATGCCTCTGCCCAAAAATATCTAGGAAGACCACTAGCAACAAGCATAGTTCTAGTCATGTCTTCCAGAGTACAATTTTTACGCTCCACCATCCCGTTCTGTTGGGGTGTTCTGGGGCAGAAAAATTATGATCAATACCATATTCATTGCAATAGTCAATGAAGCTTGAATTTTCGAATGCTTTTCCATGGCCAGACCTGAGACTTATCAATGAGTGTCCTACTATCTTTTTAGTTTTCTTAAGAAACACAATAAACTTTTCAAAAGATTCATCTTTTGATGCTAAAAATAAAGTCCAGGTGAGACGAGAGTAATCATCCACTACAACAAACGCATACCTCTTCTCGCCCCTATTTGTGATTCTCATAGGACCACCTAAATCAACATGTAATAGTTCAAGAGGTCGAGAAGTGCTAACATACTTCTTTAGCTTAAAAGAGATTTTAGTTTACTTTTGTACAAGCGTCGCATACCTTGTCAACATTGTATTTGATGGAAGGTAAACCAACTGTTAGATCTTTAGAAACAAGTTTATTTAGCAAGGAGAGACTAGCATGACCTAGTCTCTTGTGTCAAAGCATAACATCATCATCAAGAACACTCAAACAAGTCAAATGATTTTGGGGAAGTGGAAGAACACATGCTTTATACACATTGTTGTGTCACTTCCCCCTCAACACAACCTCTCCAGATTTGATATTGGTAATCAAGCATTGATCCGAAGAAAATCCAACATGATTACCTTTATCACATAATTGGGACACACTTAATAAGTTATGCTGTAACCCATCAATTAGGTACACATTATCAATTGAGTGGGAGAGTGATTTACCTATCTTACCTACACCAACCATCGTCCTAGACTTGCCATTTCCAAATGCTACTCTCCCTCCATCAAAGGCTGTAAGTGAGAGAAAATTTGATTTGTTTCCAGTCATATGCCCTGAGCAACCACTATCCGAGTACCACAGTTGATTGCCTCCTCTCACTTTAGCCTGCAAAGCAGCTAAGTATCAGTCTTAGGAACCCAGATCCACTTAGGTCCCGTTCTTCTCTTGGACATGGAATTTAACTCATCTTTTCTGATCCATATTTATTTAACATAGAATAAGTTTCTTTCCATGGCCCTTTTTCTCAAAGAACAAGTATAACGATAATGACCAATTTCTTCATAATGAAAGCAGATTATATTCTCTGGCAGACCAACATATTTTCTGTCCATTGGCTTAGTAACATGCCTATTCATAAAGCCTAATCCCTTTCTGTTTTGATTATGATGACTGCTTAGCCATATTAGCGCTTCTAAGGAACTATTCCAGTGCCTGTTTTCAGTAAGGTCAGTGTCAGCTTTTTGCATTTTTTCAAGAAGCTGTTTATTTTCACTCATTTGGGATTCTAGATTAAGCTTTAGATTTAAGGACTCACTTTCTAGCCTTGAGAGATTAGTGTTGAACACTTCCCCTCTCTTGTTCATAAGATCCTTAAGGTTGTCTAGTTCATTACATAAAACAAAAATGTTTTCAACAATTTTGAGTTTTTTACAAGTGAGAACCTCATTCATATGCCCAAGTTCTTGCTTTTTTCTTTCCAGTCTTTTAACATACTTTTCTAATCCTGAGCCGGTATTTTTAAGCATGCAATTTTCAAAATTTACTATCTCACATTCTTTCATCAATGTAAAAACTAATTTTTTAAGTTTCCTCTTGCTAAGATTACGTACCTCTTCCTTGAGTTGGGACAAACTCTCGATTGAATCAGAATCTGAATCAGATTCACTTCGGGCCATAAGAGCTATTGCTTCCTCTCCATCTTGAGAGTCCTCTTCTTCTTCTAAGGTATCACACCAGATTGCCATCATTGCCTTGGTGAACCCTTTTTCAGCATTAGTTAACTGTGTCTTTTTGTCTCTGGTTTAGACCTATTTTGACCCCTGTTCTTCCTTCACCAAGGGGCAATTCTTCACAACATGATCTTGCCTTCCACACTTAAAGCATCCTGAGAACTGATCTCAATCGCTGTTCTTGGCCTTGCTGGTATAGCCATTCTTGTATTTGCTTTCGGCCTTTTTGAAGTATTTTTTGAACTTTCGAGCGATCATGGCCATCCCTTCTTCATCAAAATCAGAGCTATTGCTTTCTCTAGCTTTTAGTACCAGTCCTCAGTCTTTCTTTACTTCTTCCTTCATCTGGGAATTCCTTCTTAGTTCATACATTTGTAGATTCCCAATAAGCTCATCCAAGGAGATCTCATTCATCTTCCTGGCTTCTTGGATAGCAGTGACTTTTGCTTCCCATGATTGAGGTAAAGTTCGTAAGATCTTCCTCACCAACTCTTCAATGGTAAAGGATTTTCCCAATGATTTTAACTCATTAGTGATATGGGTAAACCGAGTATACAAGTCCATAACTGTGTCTTTATTGCTCATGTCGAATAGCCCATACTTCCTTACCAATAGCTCGATTCTAGATTACTTGACTTGATTTGTTCCTTCGTGAGCTATCTGAAGAGCAGTCCATATCTCCTTTGCGGATTCATACTATGAGATACGAGTGTACTCGTCAGGTTCGAGTCTAAAATACAGTAGTTTCTTGGCCTTGGCATTCTTCTCCATCTTTTTGAAGTTGTCTGAGTCGAATTCCTTCAGCTCCTTAGGAACAGTCTTCCCATTAGTTGTGACTTTCACTGGAATGTAAGGGCCATTCACAATGAGCGTCCACAACTCATAATCCTCAGCTTAGATATAGTTCTCCATTTAATTTTTCCACAAGTTGTAGTGCTGTCTATTGAAATATGGAGGTCTAGTCACAGATTGACCTTCTAAGATTTCTTATGGTGCACTCATTCTTTTAGGATCTCTCAAGGTCTTAATCTAATTATGAGAACCTGCTCTGATACCACTTGTTAGATTATAAGCATACAAGGACACAAGAGGGGGGTGAATTATGTCTTCCAACTTTTTCATTTGTTTCAGAACACTTGTAAGAACTGTTTGGAGTGAGGCAAAATAAAACTAAATGCGGAAATATGAAAGTAGACACACTATTTTTACATGAAAAACCACTTCTGGCCCAATTGTGGTGTAAAAACTACGATCTACCTCAGTAAGATTTCAGCAATACTTTTACTAACACGGGCCGAATTCATTACACATGTAACTCACACGTGACTACGTCACACATGTAACTTAGTCTCCCCTGAGACCCTTGTCACAAATACGTAACTAGCCTCCACTTGAGAACTGGCCATACTTCAAGCCCAAAGTCTCCCAAGACTTGGACACACTCTAATCTCACTGATGACAGAGGAGAATAGAAAAATACCTTACTTTGAATGCTTCTAAATAAGCTGAATGTAAGGTACAATATAATCCCTATTATGCCAATATAGATGACTCAATTTAGCACGCTTCTTGAAGGTTTTTCAATCAGAAAATTTTCTCACAGAAAACTCGATTTTACTCCTTGAAAAACCATTAATGAAAATGTTGAGAGGGAAGAGATTATATACCCACGGAATATTTGTGCCGCAAATATATAGGAGGTTTTGGATTTTAGCAATAACTCTCAAAAATAATCAGTATTCCAAACAAAATTGAATCTCTTAACATTATCTTTTTTGGAAATCATATCTTAAAGGCTAAGATAAAATCTTTTGATAGTATCTTTTTAGAAAAACAATATTATTCAGTGAAGGACTCTTTGTAAGACAAAATATTGTCAAAAAATCAATCCCAAATATGTTAGAAATTTTGACAATAGAAAAACACTTGAAAATCTTTGGGACAAGAGTTTTATACATTGCCCTCAAAATACTATAGACCTGATTGCTCAAACTGTTCTGAGCAGTGTTCTGAGTTAGCACAAGAAATTCCTTTAAGGTGAGTGTTAAGTCAAGATCTTCTAATTGGCATATTAACAAGAATCTAGATGAATACAACCAGAGATTAACCCTAAGATTCTTGTGATCCTTTGACCTCCTTAATGTCATGCATACATATTCACTTTGATATTCCACGCTTCTTCGAATTGTTCTCTAGGGTGTTTGCAACCTGTCTCAACACACAATTCTAGCACACTACTCAAGCATAGCAGGATAGCATATTGACTGGTACATTTGGGTTGTTATTATCAAAACCTTACACATGATTGTTTCAACACCATAGATTGAAAAACAGCTTTGAATCTCATAGGCTCATAGCAATATTTAAAATTGTTTAAGAAATTCAAATTAGCAATTCATAACGATAAAGAGGAATCCTAAAAAATGTTTGCATCAATTGGCAGAAGCTCTAACCACTTGTGTACAAATTTTCTTGTTTATATTGTTTTTTTTTTTTTTGGTTTCCCAAAATGGTTTTTTCTTGTGCTTGCAAATTTGCACTTAGATTTCTAAGAATTTCTTTCGTTCCAGGGGAATGAACAGTAAAAGAGAAGAGGAAGTTGTTTTGAGAGAGGGAAGAGACAAATATAAGTGATGGGGGCCTTGCCTTCAGAAATTAATAAGTTTTCTTTTATTTTTTACACTAGACACTAAGCCATACCTATAAAATGTTGTTCAAGCGACCCACGTATTGTAGCCAGTTAAAATGGCATTTTTTACTTTAATAATTAAGTTGAGTAGGACGCTTAGGGAAGAAGTTAACACGGTGGCATTTTTTACTAAATTTTATAGTTGAGTGGCAATTTTACCTAAGCAATCATTTAAATTTTGTTTTTAACTTCCTCTTTATTATCTTTCTGTTTCTTTTTCCCTTTTTATTTCTCCTTAGTTTGAGATTTTTTGGGGTTGGATAATTCCCTTTTTTTCTTCTTTTCTTTTTTTTGGTTTTTCTTGTTTAATTTCTTTCATTTTATTTTGACATGGAAAAAATTATTTGGAAACAATTTTGCCCAATCTGAGTAATATCCTCCCTTAAAATTCTAATCTTTGCTTTTAGTAACATATCTCATCTTTGCTTTTAATTTTTACCAAGAATGTTATATATATTATATTCTTGATTTGCTTACTATTTAACCAGTGCAAAAATTTAAATAGGAATCCGTCAACGTCATCCGAGCCCTACAAGGTGTAAAAGAAGTGATTCACACACTAAATTAAAATTTGTGCACCCCAGTTAATTAATCTGTAATTAATTTAAAGTAACTAATGAGGATTAGGATTAGGCTATTACTTTTATAACTCCCATCAATAGCTTGGAAAAAATGTAGTGGCCTTTGTATAAAGCTTAGGATAATTCGTCCCATTGTGCGGTAACAACTTCGGCTACTTTAGGATATCATTTGGTCGGTCCACAACTACTTTGGTGACAGTAGTTAATTATTTGGTTGACTCTTTTGAAATGGTTTATTTGTGGTCATCACTGCTTATAAGTCTAATTGCCCTCATGACTAGCAATCTATCACCACTAATGTATATTTGTAGTGTTAGTCAACATTATTTTCTCATTTTAATGTGATGGTGCAAAGGTGAAGCCAAAAGCTACCTTAAGATAGAGGTGGAGCTAGAAGCTATTTTAGTACCGAAACTAAGAAACTCATGCAGAGGAATTTGGAGATTAAGATCAGCCATGCTTTTTACTAAGGAAACCTTTAGAGATTAAGATTAGCCATGCTTTTTGCCAAGGGAACCTTGATACAGGCAGTCCTGACTACTATTTTAGGGATCAGGAAGAATAATGTGGGATGCATATATTGCCTCCCTTCAAGCTTGGCAGTACCTCCAACTGGATGAGGATGCACTACACTCGGGAATACCAAAGGCATATGTAATTAAAGAATGACAGCAACATTAACTTAGCTATGCCTTAAGAGATGAATGACCCACAACCCCATACGCAAGGTAGTTGGTTTAGTGTCTCTTTTGCGTGTACTTATATGAGTTTTATGCTAACATGTTGCGATATTAGTTGCCTCTTCCTATTTTTGTGTGATCGGAAGTGCTTTGTCTAATGTTGACTAGCCAGATGCTTATTTATCAAGGGCTTACTAAGGTTTGTATGTGTGATGCATGAGCTTTATTTTTTTTTAAAAAAAGTGTTGTATAGAAATATATTCTATTTTCGAAAAAGAGATAAATCAATTGGACATGGTGTAAATCTTTGATGTCTGAATTCTTGTCCTCGGCATAACTTGACTATTTTGGCATGAAGACACCTTTTCAAAGGAATTAGAAGAATTCGAAGTTACGAGTGATATAGCTTAAAGCATTGAAAACCTAAAAATTATAGTTATTTGTATGTTTTACTATTGGCTTTCTTTTTGAACTCCACTGTTGTTAACTTTACGTAAGTAACAAATGTCAATGATAAAATGTTTTCTGGCTTTTCAGCTATCAATTTAAGCACATATTTCGCATAATTATTAGACCCTTGTCATCGCTCACCCTGAATATACAAGCTAAAGAGAATTCAAGTAACGGTTGTGTTACTGATAAGGCATATTGACATCTGCGATCGTTCACGATAAAAATTTCAGTTCATAACATAACATACACAAATGGTTGATGTTATCAATTATAATACCAACTACCATGGTTACAACACAATTTTCTTTCCTATTCATTACCTTTACAATCAATTATATGTCTAAATATGTATAAAGAGTTAATCGGTGTAAGTTTTTTCAGCAATATAACTAAAAGATCTACATTATCAAGCATGGTACAAAGTAGGGGTCTCATAATAGAAAATAGTAGTCATTTTAAAACTGTTAAATCCTGCCACAAGAGTGAATTTCGAAAATTAAATCAACCAACACCATTGGTAATTAACTTCAGAAAATCAAGATCACTGAAAACAAAAGAAATTGTGTGTGCACGCACATCTCTGTGCAAGCATGACTATACACACACAAATACACCCACCCACCCACATATATATATATATATATATATATATATATATATATATATATATATATATATATATATATATATATATATATATATATATATTATAATATATAATATATATATATATATATATATATACATGGGGGCCATGCGTGTGCAAATAAGCATATATCCATACATACATATATATGCATACATATCTATGTATATATGTACGTATGTATACATACGAGCGCATGTGTGTGTTTGTGTTTGTCTAATATATGTACATGTGCATGTACGCATGTATGTATGTATGTATGTATGTATGTATGCATGCATGTATGTATGCATGTGCGTGTGTCAGTCTACGTGCGTCTGTGTGTCCACACACACACAGACGCAAAACATACACACAGAGACACAAATACAAAAACAGGCATGCACATATATATATATGCACACACACACATGCATTTATGTATGTCTGCCTACGTGCACATATGCATATATA
>JAKOGI010000975.1:326217-348363 GCA_029747015.1 Carnegiea gigantea
TAGCAATCGTGGTGACAAGAATCCCGACCCCTGGGAAAGAAGGCCGCAGTTCGAGGCAATTGACCCTCAGTTTACTACTGACGCCAGAAGCATCCTCATAGAGGTTAGGGGACATCCCATGCTCCCACCCATGACTGCATCCCCTAAGCTGCAAAATGCCAGGAAATACTACGAGTTTCATGAATAGAGTGAGCACACCACTACTAAATGCTAAGAGCTGAAGAAGGCCCTTCATAAATTAGTAGACAAGGGCCAGATCGATCGATTCTTAAAGAGAGGACCCCGGTTCCTTCGACGAGAACAGGAGCCCACGTAACCAATCGTAGGATGAGGAGTGCTCGACGGAAGTCGTGGCCACCATTGCTTGGAGCCACGCCGAAGGAATGACCCGTTCAACTTGGAAAGCTTAGCTCAGAAGTGTACAGCAGGTACTTACTGCTGAACAAGGGCCCCGCATAACAGTGCCGACAATGGTGTTTAGTGGGAAGGGAGCCCCGCAATCCGCCTCTTCACACAATGACCCCTTAGTCATTGAGATGAAGACAGCAGGTGCAACTGTGTGACGAATTTTGATCGACATAGGTAGCTCCGTTGACATAATAACCTGGGATTGCTTGAAGAAGCTCATGCATCCCGGATGTGACATCGTCCCCTTGGTGCACCCTATCCTAGGCTTTGGTGGGCAAGAGGTGAATCCTACTGGGATGATCCACCTCCCTGTATGTTTTGGCGATAAGTTCAAATCCAAAAACCTAGAGGTCGACTTCTTGGTCGTTGACGTGCCCACGACCTACAATGTGATCCTATGACATCCAACCCGTCATAAGGTGAAAGCCATCATCACCCCATACCTCCTCCAGCCCCAATTCGAGGCTGATGATGGAAGCATCGGTGAAATGCATGGGGACCAACGGACGGTCCGGGAGTGCTACTAGGTGAGCATCAGATCCCTGGTAGAGCACACAAGGGAGCACGGGCCTGGCAGGCCATCCCAGGTGGAGAAGCGTGCAAGGGCCAGACTAGCCCCCATGGTCTCAAAACCGTTGATCATCTATACCCTTACCTCGACGGAACCCTCACGGCCTCGACCGGAGGCCTCGGGTGACGTGGACCAAGTTTCACTCGAGGAAGAACAACCTGAACGCACAGTTCAGCTGAATTAAGATATGGCTGCCCATGATCGGCAATCGCTACTCTCCCTCCTATGGGAGTATAAAGATGTTTTCACATTCGGACCTGAAAAATGCCCGGAATCGCACCGGCTGTTATGGAACACCGGCTGAACATGGACCCTCACTACAGGCCGATCATCCAGAAGAAGCACCATACGAGCTCAGAGAGAGCGATCACTGCCAACGCTAAGGTACAGAAGTTGCTAGAAGCTGGGTTCATTCGAGAGTGCCAATACCCTGAATGGATCTCGAATGTGGTGTTGGTGAAAAAACCCAATGGGACTTGGAGAATGTGTGTGGATTTCATAGATTTGAACAAGGCTTACCCGAATGATAGCTATCTGCTGCTGAAAACTTACAGGTCGGTGGATGCCACGGCCGACGATGCCATATTGAGTTTCACAGATGCCTTCTCTGGGTACCACCAGATACCCCTCTGCCCAGAAGATCAGGAAAAGACAGCATTCATCACGGATCGCAGCCTCTACTGTTATAGGATGATGCCTTTCGGATTAAAGAACGCAGGGGGCATTTACCAGCGCTTGGTCGATAAACTGATCGAACCCTCATCGGCAAGGCCATGGAAGTCTACGTCGACGACATGATAGTAAAAAGCAAGACCAATGGGGATCATGCCCATGATTTGAGGAAGACGTTTGATATACTACAGGCCTTCAGTATGAGGCTTAACCCTAAGAAGTGCGTATTTGGGGTACGGTCGGGCAAATTTCTCGGGTTCATAATCAGCAGCCTTGGAATCGAAGCTAACCCGGACAAGATCTAAGCCGTCCTCGACATGAAGCTGCCACGGAGTGTAAGAGAAGTGTAACGCCTAACTGGCTGTATAGCCGCCTTAGGTCGATTTATGTCTCGGTCTGCAAATAAATGCCAACCATTCTTCCCCGTCCTACGACAGCGGGCCAACTTCAGTTGGGACCAACAGGCTAATGAGTCTTTCCAAGCACTAAAGACCTACCTGGCTCAGCTGCCCAAGATCGCCAGCCCCATGGAGGGGGAAATTCTAGTCCTATATTTGGCTGTTTCTGAGCATACGGTCAGCGCTGTCCTCATTGTGGAAAGGTCTAAGGAGCAGACCCTTGTGCACTACGTAAGTCATGCCTTGGCAGGGGCGGAAGCGAACTATCCTCTTATAGAGAAATTTGCCTATACCCTAGTGATGGCCAGTCAGAAGCTAAGGCCCTACTTTGAAGCTCAAAAGATCCTGGTCCTAACTGACCAACCCTTCAAGAACGTCCTTCAAAAGTTAGATGCTTCAAGGCGACTCTTGAAATAAGCTGTCGAGCTGTCGCACTATGACTTGGCCTTTGAACCACGGCGGGCAATCAAAGCCCAGGCATTAGCTAACTTTTTTGCCGAGAATACCATGCTAGCCGAGGAAGGTGATTTGCACCCACGGCCCTAGAATCTGTATGTAGGTGGCTTGTCCACCAAGGATAGGAACGGGGCCAGCCTAATCATTTAAAGCCCACCGAGGTACGATACAAGCACCCTTTAAAGTTCATATTCAAGGCGTCCAACAATGAAGCAGAGTACGAAGCCCTCATCGCGAGAATAGAGCTATTTTACACAACAGCGGCAGATTCTATCTAAGCCTTCTCTGACTTGCAGTTAGTCGTCAGCCAACTCAATGGCGCATATAACGCAAAGGATGACACCATGGCCGCATAGGTTCGACGGGTTCGGGAGGCGATTAAGTTACTAAAATACTTTGCAATCACGGACATCCTCGCTCCAAGAACCGATAGGCAGATGTCCTATCTAAACTAGCAAGTTCATCCAATGATGGGAAGCCCAAAAACATTCAGTGGGAGACCCTGAAGGAGAGGAGCATCGATCTACATGAAATGTTGTGGTTAGATAGAAGCTCAACATGGATAGATCCTATCCACGCATACCTCATTAACGGTACCCTTCCCTCATATCCCAAGGAAGCGGGTAGAGTGAAGAAGAAGTTAAACTAGTTATCTTATATGAGGGATCTTATGCAAGAGATCTTTCGCCCGTCCCCTCTTGCATTGTGTGACCCGGGAGGATGGGAAAAAGACACTGGAAGAGCTGCATGAAGGCGTTTGTAGCATACATGCTGGAGGCCGCGCCCTAGAGGGGATAACCATTTGAGTTGGCTACTACTGGCCTAGCTTGTAGGAAGATGCCATGACACTAGTGTGAACCTGTGATAAATGCCAGAAGTTCACCCCCATCCAACGCGTCCTCTCCACCCTCATGACGCCAATCTTCAACCCGCTGCCATTCGCCATATAGGGAATGGATATCCTTAGCTCTTTCCCCAAGACTACGGGGCAACGCAGGTACCTTTTCGTGGCGGTTGACTACTTTACTAAATGGATAGAGGCCGAGGCCATAGCCTCTATATCCACCGCTGAAGTGTGAAAGTTCATTTTGCGGAACATTATCACTCACTTCAACATCCCTCGGGCCATCATCTTTGATAATGGCAGGCAGCTCGACGCCAGTAGACTCACAGACTATCTCAGTGGTTTGGGCTGCCAAGCCTGATTCACCGCTGTGGCTCACCGTCAAACTAACGGTCAGGCTGAGGCGGCCAACAAATCTATCCTCCATGGCCTACGGAAGAAACTTCACGATGCGAAGGGAAAATGGGTGGAAGAATTGCACGGCATCCTATGGTCCCTCTGCAGCACTGAGAAAACTGCTACTGGCGAAACCCCTTTTATGTTAGCGTATGGGTCCGAGGTTGTTCTCCTCGTTGAGGTCACCCTCTACACTCATCGGATGATAACTATCCAAGAAGAGTTAAACAATGCGGTGCTCTGGGAAGCTCTCGACCTCCTCCCCTCCATCCATGGCAACGCTCTCCTTCACAAGGCCCTCTATAAACTCCGTATTGCACGCCTGCACAACGTTCAGTACGACTACAACTGATTCATGTTGGCGACTTCGTTCTTCAGAGCATGGAGGCCGTAGCTCATGCGGGGGAACATGAAAAACTCACTGCCAATTGAGAAGGCCCAGGTAAAATTACTTCTCAAGTCCACCCTGTAATGTATCGTCTTAAGACTGTTAGCGGCTCTCTCATACTACAAACCTCGCATAGCAACGACCTAAGAAAGTGTTATACTTAGACTCATGCTTTTGTTTTCCTCCAATGGACATGTATTCCTTGATGCCAAGCAATAAAATTAGAAGCCCACAGCGGCCACGTTTGCCCTCACATGCAACCTTCCTTCTCTCTGAGCACGACCTTATGGTCGGTCGCTACACTCTTAGCCCCAATGGGGGCTAAGGGCCATTAAGCACGGCCTTATGATCGGTTGCTGCACTCTTAGCCCCAGTAAAGGCTAAGGATCCATAAGCATGGCCTTAAGGCCAATCGCTACACTCTTAGCCCCAGTGGGGACTAAGGGTAGCACGACCTTGTGGCAGATCGCTACACTCTTAACCTCAGTAGGGGCTAAGGGTCCATAAGCACGACTTTATAACCAGTCGCTACACTCTTGGGGTTAAGGGTCCGTAATCGCGGTCTTATGACCGGTCGGTACACGCTTAGCCCCAGTGGGAGCTAAGGGTCTATGAGCACGGCTTTATAGCCGATCGCTACACTTTTAACCTCAATGGGGGCTAAGGGTCATTAAGCACGGCTTTATGGCTGGTCACTACCCGACTAGGGCTAAGGGTCCCTGAGCACGGCTTTATGCCCGGTCGCTACACTCTTAACCTCAATGGGGGCTAAGGGTCATTAAGCACGGCTTTATGGCTGGTCACTACCCTCTTAGCCCTAATGGAGGCTAAGGGTCATTAAGCATGGCCTTATGGCCGGTCGTTATACTCCTTGCCCCAATGGGGTTAAGGGTCCATAAGCACGACCTTATGGCCACTTACTACACTTTTAGCCCCAATGGGGGTTAAGGGTCCCTAAGCCTTACGGTCGGTCGCTACACTCTTAGCCCCAATGGGGGCTAAGGGTCTATAAGCACGACCTTATAGCCGATCACTATACTCTTAGCCCAAGTAGGGGTTAAGGGTCAATGAGCACAGCTTTATGACCAGTTGTTACACTCTTAGCCCTCTTTGGGCCTAGGGTATCAACAATTGTGGCCTCCCGACTGATCAAAATGCGAGGTACAAATTCCTTAGCTAAATGACACATCACTTGTTCTTTCGCTTGGGGACTGCTATCTTACAGCACATAAAGAGCGAAAATACAAGCTAAAACAAAAGAACAAGTACGAAGTAGAAGGGCGATCAGCGAGAGAAGTTGGTTACTAGAAATGAACATTTTTTATTAATAAAATATAAGTACAGTCTCGAAAAAAAAAAAGAAGAAAGAGCAAGGAAAACTAAGGAAAAAGAGGAGGGTTACACATCAACCTCTCCACTATCCTCATGATCCTCCTCCTCGGAAGCCTCGACCTCAGCATCCAAGGGATTAGTTGCCTCATCCCCTGCACCTTCACCCTCATCAGGAGCAGGAATAAATTCCAACTCCTCGGGGTCTCGGCCCTCGTCCTTGGCTTGCTGGCGCTCATCAACGTAGTGGAGGTAGGCCTCGAAATAGCTATCCTCCTGAAATTCCTGAGCCAACGTCACTAAGACCTTGCACAAATACCCCAAGGTGTCAGCACGACCCTGCTAATAGCCTTGCTTCTTGGTTTGAGCCACCCTTTCAGCCCCCGCGGTCGCTTCAGCCTCAACCTTCGCAAGTACCTCCTCTAGCTGGTGGGGTCCATCTTGATAAAATTGGTGGATGGCCACTGTGCACTTCGGGGTGAACCACTGACGGCTAGAGAAACAGCTCTCATAGTCTTAGAGGGGGTGGTCTGCTCCTGAAGGCTGAGGGTGTGATCCCCAGTTGACCGACTTCCTGATTACCGAGGGGCAGACCGTCCGGCTCCGGCTTCCCCCCGTATGGGGAGCAGCGAATGCTGTGGTCTCGTCAGGATGCCCCTCAGTTCACTGGTGCTTGCAGACCGGCAGGTTGATGGCGGGTTTCCTTTCATGTGGCACTAGGGGGTGCTTGTGGACAAAATAACTTAGTCAGAGTACTCCCAATCAGGGATCACGAGGAAAGGGGGGCAAATAAGGTTTTAAGGTGTACCTTCTTGGCCTGTTGGTTGAGATGGCATTACCTCTCTTATTCCCGCCGGCGCTCAGTGTCGGCTGCCGCTTGCCCCAAAGTGGCGTCCTCGGTCTCGAAGACTGTTAATCTTGCCCTCGCTTGCTCTGCATAAAACAAAAGGGAAGTCAGATCAGAACCAAATAAAAATCTGACTAGCATTGGGATGATCATTACCCTTGAAAAAATTCTTAAGGATCAAAAGGCCCGCCGCGGTAAGGAAGAAGGCATTTCCAAAAAACTTCAATGGGAGCCAATTCAGAGGTTCCCCATCACTGGACTTGCTTTTCTTCCTCTCGGGGCCCTTCACAGACTCTATTGCTTGGGCCATAAACTTGGGGATGGGCCGAGGCATATCGCCCTCCCGTATATAGAACTAGAGGTAACGTGCCGTTTTTCTTTCCTCAGCCGTGGGCTCCCCAAAGGGGTTCCTCATAAGCTTACCCTCATTCCAGTTAGGAACGTTTCCCCAGCCTGATTCCCGACGGACAAAGAGGAATTCATATTTCCAGTGCTTCACCTATTGTTGAAACATTACCATCTCAGGTCCTCGGTCTCCTCGGGGGCCCTCTGGACGGTATGCATGAGACTAAATGGTCTTGCCGAGCAGGTGAGGCCGCGCAGTTCGTAACGAACCGTCACCCTTCGGCTCCACCTCCGAGCCCTCTTCTTGTTGACCAACCCCTGAACTTTCCCTTGATTTAGCCTTGGGCTGGAACCGAGCTTCGAAATTTCAGTCACCATACAGCCAAACCCACGATTCAAAGGTGCTCTAATGGAGCTCAATGGGGGTTGATTCCAATGCACGAAGCGATTGCCCTTACAAGACCCCAAGCCTTTCGGCCTCATTCAGAAGCATCGCGTAAAACATCACCTGGGGTGGCTCTGGGAGTTCATAGTACGCGACAGCCTCTTTGGCCACGGTCAGCTCATAACTCAAGCATAAGGCTTGAAAGTCTTTTGGAAGAGGCGACGGGGGAAAGGCAGCCCCACATCGGTCCCATGTGAAGTGGCGGACGACGTACTCAACCATCGCCTTAGTATTGAGGGAGCGTGGGAAAGCTATGGAAGGAACGCCGGATAACGATCGCTATAGAAAAATAGAGGATGAAACATTCCCTTCTCGGCAATTGCCTTTTATACTTGCAAGGAACACGGTTTCGTAAAACCACCGTCCAAGTCTCGAAACTTGCGCAACTATGAACGATGACCCTAGGGTCGTCCGTTATAAGGGCACAAATTCCAAAGCACCTGGGATGCATGATGGCCACGGACAGTTTTTCATATTCTACCTAACTACTCGCCTGGCTTGATGTGCAGGTAAAATGTGAGTGGCTAAGTGATTGGGAAAAATCCGATTTTCCCCAAATGGGCCCACCTGAGCTAGACCCATAGACAAGGGCCATATTATGGATAATGGGCCCACCCAGGTAAGGTTACAATTTTACCCCTTTGTCGGAGGGACTATAAATAGTCACCTACCCACCACGGGAAGGGGGCTGGCAAGCAGATACATTGAACTTATACTGCACCCTTTCTTTTGACCATTGACTTGGACCTTAAACTGACTTGACCATCCGAGAGGTGTTCTCTGGTCTACAATCCAGGGTTGTCCCCCTTCAGGTTAGGCCACTTGGAGAAGACGACATCAGGTGTTGCACGTGAGCTGTCAGATAGACTCGCTTTTTCATCCCATGTCACCATCAACAGAGCTTCAAGAGGTATTCCCTGGAATCATATATATATATATATATATATATATATATATAATATATATATATATATACATAGATATACATTATAATATAATATCATATATATATATATATATATATAGATATATATTATATATAGATATAATACATTATATATATATATATATATATATATATATATATATATATATATATATATATATATTATATATATATGCATACACACACACACACACACACACACATATATATATAATATATACACATATACACACAAACATATATATACATATATATATCTAGATATATATACATCTATATATATATAGATATATATATGTGTATATATATATATATTCATATATATAAATATACGTATACACAAATATATATATATATATATATATATATATATATATATATATATATATATATATATATATATATATATATATATATATATATATATACATAAACATATGTATGTATGTATGTATGTAGCATGCATGTATATATGTATGTATACACACATACATACATCTATATATATATATACACACACACACACGCACACACACATATACATATATGTAAGACTCGCATTCTTTGTTTTCCATTAAGCTAACTGTATTACCTTTTTACGATATAAATTCGTATTTTTAGCAACTATATGAGTTAAATTATTATCGATGTGCTTTTGGGAGCTATAATTTTATTAAAAAGGGGTTTATTATTGCTATTATTGATTTTAAAGTCAATTTGTACCATTTGTGGCTTTAAATTATATCGATAGTTTAATTTAGTCGTTATTCGATTTATTTAGTCGTTTCCCAAGTACGATTAGGTTTTCAACCTTAGAATTAGTTTCGAGGTTTATGAAAATCAAACCTTGACATATTTGGGAACGAATAATCGATGAATGGTTAGGTTATCGATTATTGAATTTAGAGTTTGAGGCGCGAACTAAGCTAGCGGTACCGATTCTTAAGCAGCATGGAACAAAAATAAAAGAAATGTAGAAAGGAGGGGCATTTTTGTAAATTCACCTGACCCTTTTTCTTTTTGCTTCTTCACGGTCGTGAAACCACCCCCCAAGCCCGACATCTCTCCCTCTCTCTCTCTTCCCTGCTCTTCTTCCTCCTCTCCTCCCTTACCATGAATGCACGCAAGTGAGGCTCGAAACTCCTTGATTTTGCCTCTAACCCAACTCGAAATCCCCCTCATTCAACCTTCCCCACCAACAAATGAATGTCTGGTGCAAAATTTGAGCGAAAATGGAGAAGAACCACCATGGTTTTGGTGGGTCTGGTCGGCGGTTCGAAGCCCAGATGTAGGTTGAGGCACGACTATGCCGTTTAGCTTTTAGTTGCTTCGATTGCTCTACAAATTGTGATTAAATTCGTAGCCTCAAGCATCCTCCTCAAATTCAAGTAAGTGAGTGAGAGTTTGGGTTGAAATTAGGGATCGAATTGGGCGAATTGGGCATGGTTTGGGGGTCTGTTCGTGCGTCAGTAAGCAAGGGTCAGGGAATCGAGCTTTTGCAGCACTCAAAGTCGAGCCTAAAGCCCCAAAATCGGATCCTCTATCATGGAATTCGAGGTGGGTGTTCCTCGCCTCCTAAATTAGTATTAATTTCGCAAATGTTTTAGATGGGATTTGGTCTTGCATGTCAGATTAGGGCAGCCAAATTTGCTAGAAATGTGTTGCCAGAAATTGTAATTTGAGATGAATCATATATGATTAGCTTTGAATTGAATCAATTTCGTTAATTCATGCATGAAATTTAATTTTGAAATGAATTATGTATGTTTAGCTTCGATTCGAATCAATTTAGGTGAATTATACTTGAAATGTTAATTAAAAGTGGTTTATATATGTTTAGCTTCGATTCGAGTCAATTTAGGTGAATTATACTTGAAATGTTAGTTCGAAACGATTTGTATATGTTTAGCGTCAATCTGAACCAATGGACATAAATTATGCCGAAATATTAATTCGAAATGAATTATGTATGCTTAGTTTCGATTCAAATCAATTTTGTTAATTCAAGCTGAAAGTTTTAATTCGAAGTAAGGTAAGTACGTTTAGGTTAGATTCGAATTTATTTACTTAATGCATGCCTGAAGATGTCATTCGAAATGAATTATAAACGCTTAGAATTAACGTATATATGATTAGTCGTGTTATAATCGTATATGAATCATAATCACATATAAATCATAATCATATATGAACTTCGAAATGAGTCGTAACTATTTACAATTAACGTATAAATATGCTCAGTTATTTCATAATCATTGGTTAATTTCAAAGCGAATTGTAAGAGTTTAAAATCAACGTACATGAAAGTTTAGTCGTTCCATGATCGTTTATAAACTTCGAAGTGAATCGTTTTATGTTTAAATAGAGACTTGATTCATGTTAAGTTTGAAAGGCATGAATAGTTAAGCTTGAATGGCATGAATAGGCTTAAATGTAACTTCGGACCGATACTTATCTATTTAGTTGAATTATGCTTATACAATAGCTTTAGACATAGTATTTGAATGACGAACTGAGCATGTTTACGTCCCCTAACTGCCATACATGAATGTAATCATGTTTCATGCCTGGTTAGTTTAACTTGGCTTACTAAATTAAGGTCGTATGAGTGTCTATATGTATAAATGTGTGTACGATGTAACCGTTGGTTGTAACGCACTGGTAATTGCTAATTGCTTACTCGGTAAGTTAAGCATGGGAAAGTTTATATATGTTTACATATTGCTTTTCAGTATATCATGATGATTAGAATGCTAAATTGCGAAATAGAAACTGAGATGGTAGTTGGATGGTTTAAGGTAGAACTATGAGTGGTTCGAGGTCTTTGTGGTACGATGCTTGTGAGGAGGGAGCCTGGGTTGTGAATTAACCGCAATCGTGTGGATTGCGAGGCTGCTTGTGGCTCATTGTGCTGAATTGATTATGAAGTGCTTAAATGTGATACATGTGGACCCCCTTCCCTTCCATGTCCTCAAGTTACACTATGTGCATAAGGGTGAGTTTTTCAAAGAAGGATTTCATGTTTGAAATGATAATAGCCATAAATATTAGTGTATAATGGCATATTTTAACTAAATGAATACAGTTTTGGGAGTGAACCTGCTTGAACGGGGGAATCCTAAAGAGTTTTACAAAGGCGTGAGTTGCATGATAAATGATTTCGCTGTGGGAAGCAGCAAAATTATTAGCCGTTATGACCGATATGCTTTAAAGTGGCTAAGATTATGTGATTCGGACAATATGAAAAGAACGATGTTAACCTAGGGGAAGGTCCGAAAACCCTAGAGGCCTGGACGAGGGTTAATGTAATCGTCCGATATGTTATATGTAGCCATCCCGGGAGTAAGAGCTTAAGTGTGAGTGTTAGGCCTCACAATGGGGCTGAGAATAGATCTAACCCAATCAGCACCTGTAATGATCTTATGCCAGAAGTACTTTCGTAGTAAGTTAAGAAAAACAATTGGCGCTTGGTCATTTTATATGTTTTGAATGAAAGAAAGTTTTTATGGGCCCTAAGTGGCCATATGGAATGATGTATGAAAAGTTTATGAGGGTCGTTGTACGACCATTATGAAATGAAATGTCTTTTAAAAGAACAAGAGCCTCAAGAGGCTAAGCAAGGTGCTTTCAAGAAAAGAAGAAAAGCTTTCTGTGCATGTTATATGCTTTTCTTGTGAATGAAATATGAATGAGATTTCAAGTAAGGATAAGTGAAGTAATTCCACGAAAAGAGAGAAAGATGCTTGTGTAACTCATATGAATGAAATCTAAGTAAAGCGTTATGCGAACATTCCAAGTATAACTTATGAATGAGATGCTAGGTAAGATTCGATTATGAGAAAGAAAGCCTTAAGAGCATGTTTCATGCATACCCTATGAATGAGACTTGAAATGTGTGTGCCTTATACATATCATATGAATGAAATGCCAAGACAAGAATGATTATGAAATAAAAAGATAACATTATGTGCACATCATATGAATGAGGTTTCATGCATAGTTTAAACTGGAATGCTAAGAAGTTATATTTATGAAAAAGAAAGATGCCTATGCTTAGGCTATAAAAGAAAGTTTCTACACTTAGCCCTCAATGCTTGCCTATATGCTAAGTGCTTGCTAGTCAAAAAGAAATTCAGAGGCCTAAACATGAGTCCCAATGACTAAAATGAAGTTTATGGTTAGTAGTATTTTACAAGAACTCCGAGAATGCCTAATATGATAGTAAAGTATGAATACGTGATATGTGACTATTAAAGATACTATTGCCTGCAACGGTTTTGTTTTTAAGGGGCTCGGAGAACACTCACGGAGCGTGTGGTTGGCTCATCCCACTACTCTTTTCCTTTTTTCCCCAGGTTTTCTTTATAATAGGAAAAAGATTGAATCAGCTATGCCAAGATGGAATCCGTTCATGCTTGCAAGGTGTCGTTTGTGCCCATCGAAGGGATCTTGCGTGTTTAGTGAAGTCACGTTATGTATTCTTAGTTTGAAATGTTTGTAAACAAGTATTCTAAGTTCACGTAATATATACTGTTTATGAGTTGCTCTGAATGGCCTCATGAGCCAACCATCTAATCAGTTAGATGTCTTTTGGCTAAAGTTAGTTATGTTTTGGGATGTAAACCTCAATACTCTGGTTGTGTGAACCGTTGAGTTGTATCTTCCCTTTCTTCTTTATTCTTGAATTAATCTGGTTGGTGTACTCCGAGCGAGTGGCTCGCTGAGTTGTGAACTCCGGCGTGTGGCCGTTGAGCTGCTTTTGAATATTTTACGCTTCCGTGTAATTGTAGGGATTTGTTGTAAGGCTTATAGCCTGAAAACGGCTAGTTTTTAGGGGAAACTCTGTTCGTTTCGTCCCAGAATTTAGGTAGAAAGTTAAGAAAACATAATGCTTCTGGCCGAAGGGGCTAGGGGTGTTACATTGATGGTATCAGAGCAAAGGTCCTGCGACCATAGGCCGTGACTTGAGTCTTACATTTCATATAGTTGCCTAGGAACACTCTGTGGATATGTGACATATGTTTTGCTTGTGTGCAAATGTGAGCCTTGTATGATCGTTGCTGCACTTAAGTATTTATGTATGCTTCGAGAAGGTCGATTGAGTAAAAGTGGCAAGTTGTGCGTTAGTATAAGAGCCAAATAGCTCTCCGCACACCTTCAAGTGACGTAGTGAGTACTTCATTGGTGCAATATATTCCTAACATGCTAACTGACTTCACTGATTGACTTTTAGGTGATTCGGTTGAGCCAATCGGATGTATGTGAGTCGTGTGTTAGGAAGTGAGTCCAATTCACTTGTATCGTGTGAGCTAAGTGATGTTTTGATTGATAAATGTTTTCTTCGTGCGCTCTGATAAGGCAATCGATAGTTAAAGCACGTTAATTAGACTCGAGCGATTGAAAATTCTTTTCTATGCTCGTCTTTGCCCCTCAAGTGTGATTTGCTCTTCCGGCCCAACAATGGAGTGAGCAGACGTACTCGAAGGTTGGCAGAGAGAGAGCTAGAAGCAGTTAACCATCCTTTTATTAAAAACAAAGAGATTCAAAATAGATAAGCTATTTTTTCATCCTTCGAAACTCAAGATTTTGAGATGTTAATGTCGTTTTGACTATAGAGCCAAGGTTATCTTACACCAGAGGATTAGCTTCCCGTTACTAATGAAGAGGGAGTTTAGACTTACAAATACGCGCCCTTATGTTTATCAAGTATTGCTTGTAAATGTGTATGTGCTATGATGTGTACGTCGATAGAATCCTTCGTAATGAGCTAGGAAAGGAATGATTGGAAACTAGCTGCTATGATTGACAATCCTAGTAAATGATACCTTTTGTTTTCGAATTCTGAGTTTCCTGAGTATATTAAGGGCTGCCCTTGTATACATGCTTAAAAGACTAAATGCTAGTGGTAGGACCTCGCTAAACATCGCGTAAGTGTACCTAATGTTCTCCTTCCTTGCCATTGTTACCTAATCCGTGTATTACTTACTTTCTATTATATGGATTGTTATCTGTGATTGGGGTGACGATGTTTTGGCTTGGACAAACCCTAATAAACCTAGAAAGCGAAAGAGAGAAAGAACCTATTAGACTTTGGAATTATACATAGTAATGATCTCTACTAAGGTAAGCGAACTACAGTGAGACCCATATGATCACCTATGGGATAGGTGTACCTTGTAGACCCTCAACACATACCTATAAGACCATTATCACCGTAGTTCTTGCCCATGCTAATTGATTAATGATCAGCCGTACGTTTTACGAGTGAATGGTACAGTAAATACATGTCATTGGAGTTGCTTATCATGAACTTTAGTTGCGTAGTGGCTGGATTGATTAAGTGGTTTAACCTATGCGAACCATTGCTTGTACAATCTCTGAGTCATTACTTGCACTCCACAAGTTCTATTATCCCATGATATGGTTTGAACAACTATATACGTACGCACTTAAAGCATGATGTGGTGACCTTAGGTGTCTATGTTCGCCTTTGCTTGCCTTTGTACAATCCATGCTTGACTTGAGTTTGGTTTGGTAGGTGACTTGATTATCCAGGCGAATGAAGTTTCATAATATATGGCATGACATGACCTTTGACTCATTGTTTGCATGCACGTATTCTTGCCGTAGCATTATCTTCTCAGTTGTTTCTATCGACATACCATGCTAGTTCATGCCATTCATGATTCTTCATCTTTAGTGCTCTGTTGTAGACCTTACGTGATGCCAATGTGAATTCGAGTGTTACTCCAAGTCTCTTCATTGTCAATGTGATGTAATATGATGTTTTTACTGCTTAGGTGCGATGTGATAGCTTCCTAACCAATTGATTTGGCTTTAGAATGACCCAATATCTTGATGCCTTTGAATGGACCTGACTAAGTTAACTGCCTTCATATGAACCTGACATGTCCTGAATAAGTTGTCATGAATGAAAAGGCCTAAAAGTTAGCTGGGATTGATGTACAGACATCGGATTGTTGGAGCATATGTTTTCCTTTTGTAAATTGCTTGCCATGTATGTTTTAGACGTGTTCATGCTCCCTGAGGCTCCTAAGCTTAAGAATATTGGATTGCGAATACAATACAATTCCATTATGCTTAAATGATACTATGTAGTGCTATGTGACATTTCTATTACTCTAAATGTGTTATAGTAGTCTCCATGTTAATCATTGTGATCCTAAAAGTGACTTGAATTCATGTTTTAGAATGAGACTGCTAGTGTATGACCTTAGAATGTTATTGTCTCGATTGTCGTGCCTTTAGATGCCCACTTATAGATGCATATGCATAGAATTATTGCTTGCCATGCGAACTGAGTCTAGATCATTGAAAATCTATATTTCTTTTTCAAAACGAACTCAATATGTTGTCCCTGCCAACTCATTTGCCCCTCCTCAATGCGATTTGCGCTCGGCGCCTAAATAGAGTAAGCAGACGCTTGAAGAGGACTAGCGAGGAGGAGACTGGATACCATAAGCCATTTCCTTTCGATTTAAAGAAGTAATGTCTTCAAAATGACCTTTTGGAAACCTACCGCGTAAATCCTAGTTGTGTGCGTGCATTCTAGGAAAGACCGAACTTTTAGAATTTCGAAGACGAAATTCTTTAAGGGGGGAAGAATGTAAGACCTGCATTCTTTGTTTTCCATTAAGCTAACTGTATTATCTTTTTACGATATAAATTCGTATTTTTAGCAACTATATGACTTAAATTATTATCGATGTGCTTTTGGGAGCTATAATTTTATTTAAAAGGGGCTTATTATTGCTATTGTTGATTTTAAAGTCAATTCGTGCTATTTATGCCTTTAAATTATACCGATAGTTTAATTTAGTCGTTATTCGATTTGTTTAGTCGTTTCCCGAGTATGATTAAGTTTTCAACCTTAGAATTAGTTTCGAGGTTTATGAAAATTGAACATTGACGTATTTGGGAACGAATAATCGATGAATGGTGAGGTTATCGATTATTGAATTTAGAGTTTGAGACGCGAACTAAGCTAGCAGTGCCAATTCTTAAGCAGCATGAAACAAAAATAAAAGAAATGTAGAATGGAGGGGCATTTTTGTAAATTCACCTGACCCTTTTTCTTTTTGCTTCTTCACGGTCGTGAAACCACCCCCCCAAGCCCGACATCTCTCTCTCTCTCTTCCCTGCTCTTCTTCCTCCTCTCCTCCCTCACCATGAATGCACGCAAGTGAGGCTCGAAACTCGTTGATTTTGCCTCTAACCCAACTCGAAATCCCCCTCATTCAACCTTCCCCACCAACAAATGAACGTCTGGTGCGAAATTTGAGTGAAAATGGAGAAGAATCACCATGGTTTTGGTGGGTCTGGTCGGCGGTTCGAAGCCCAGACGTAGGTTGAGGCGCGGCTGTGCCATCTAGCTTTTAGTTGCTTCGATTGCTCTACAAATTATGATTAAATTCGTCGCCTCAAGCATCCTCCTCAAATTCAAGTAAGTGAGTGAGAGTTTGGGTTGAAATTAGGGATCGAATTGGGCGAATTGGGCATGGTTTGGGGGTCTGTTCGTGCGTCAGTAAGCAAGGGTCAGGGAATCGAGCTTTTCCAGCACTCAAAGTCGAGCCTAAAGCCCCAAAATCGGGTCCTCTAGCATGGAATTCGAGGTGGGTGTTCCTCGCCTCCTAAATTAGTATTAATTTTGCAAATGTTTTAGAGTGATTTGGTCTTGCATGTTAGATTAGGGCAGCCAAATTTGCTAGAAATGTGTTGCCAGAAATTGTAATTTGAGATGAATCATATTTGATTAGCTTCGAATTGAATCAATTTCGTTAATTCATGCATGAAATTTAATTTCGAAACGAATTATGTATGTTTAGCTTCGATTCGAATCAATTTAGGTGAATTATACTCGAAATGTTAATTTGAAGTGGTTTATATATGTTTAGCTTCGATTCGAATCAATTTAGGCGAATTATGCTTGAAATGTTAATTCGAAATGATTTATATATGTTTAGCGTCAATTCGAACCAATGGACATAAATTATGCCGAAATATTAATTCGAAATGAATTATGTATGCTTAGTTTCGATTCAAATCAATTTTGTTAATTCAAGCTGAAAATTTTGATTCGAAGTAAGGTAAGTACGTTTAGGTTAGATTCGAATTTATTTACTTAATGCATGCCTGAAGATGTCATTCGAAATGAATTATAAACGCTTAGAATTAACGTATATATGATTACTCGTGTCATAATTGTATATGAATCATAATCACATATAAATCATAATCGTATATGAACTTCGAAATGAGTCGTAACTATTTACAATTAACGTATAAATGTGCTCAGTTATTTCATAATCGTTGGTTAATTTCAAAGTGAATTGTAAGAGTTTAAAATCAACATATATGAAAGTTTAGTCGTTCCATGATCGTTTATAAACTTCGAAGTGAATCGTTTTCTGTTTAAATAGAGACTTGATTCATGTTAAGCTTGAAAGGCATGAATAGTTAAGCTTGAATGGCATGAATAGGCTTAAATGTAACTTCGGACCGATACTTATCTATTTAGTTGAATAATGCTTATACAATAGCTTTAGACATAGTATTTGAATGACAAACTGAGCATGTTTACATCCCCTAACTGCCATACATGAATGTAATCATGTTTCATGCCTAGTTAGTTTAACTTGGCTTACTAAATTAAGGTCATATGAGTGTCTATATGTATAAATGTGTGTACGATGTAACTGTTGGTTGTAGCGCATTGGTAATTGCTAATTACTTACTCGATAAGTTAAGCATGGGTAAGTTTATATAAGTTTACATATTGCTTTTCAGTATATCATGATGATTAGAATGCTAAATTGCGAAATAGAAACTGAGATGGTAGTTGGATGGTTTAAGGTAGAACTATGAGTGGTTCGAGGTCTTTGTGGTACGATGCTTGTGAGGAGGGAGCCTGGGTTGTGAATTAACCACAATCGTGTGGATTGCGAGGCCGCTTGTGGCTCATTGTGCTGAATTGATTATGAAGTGCTTAAATGTGATACATGTGGACCTCCTTCCCTTCCATGTCCTCAAGTTACACTATGTGCATAAGGGTGAGTTTTTGAAAGAAGGATTTCATGTTTGAAATGATAATAGCCATAAATATTAGTGCATAATGGCATATTTTAACTAAATGAATACAGTTTTGGGAGTGAACCTGCTTGAACGGGGGAATCCTAAAGAATTTTACGAAGGCGTGAGTTGCATGATAAATGATTTCGCTGTGGGAAGCAGCAAAATTATTAGCTGTTATGGCCGATATGCTTTAAAGTGGCTGAGATAATGTGTTTCGGACAATATGAAAAGAACGATGTTAACCTAGGGGAAGGTCCGAAAACCCTAGAGGCCTGGACGACGGTTAATGTAATGGTCCGATATGTTATATGTAGCCATCCCGGGAGTAAGAGCTTAAGTGTGAGTGCTAGGTCTCACAATGGGGCTGAGAATAGATCTAACCCAATTAGCACCTGTAATGATCTTATGCCAGAAGTACTTTCGTAGTAAGTTAAGAAAAGCAATTGGCGCTGGGTCATTTTATATGTTTTGAATGAAAGAAAGTTTTCATGGGCCCTAAGTGGCCATATAGAATGATGTATGAAAAGTTTATGAGGGTTGTTGTACGACCATTATGAAATGAAATGTCTTTTAAAAGAACAAGAGCCTCAAGAGGCTAAGCAAGGTGCTTTCAAGAAAAGAAGAAAAGCTTTCTGTGCATGTTATATGCTTTTCTTATGAATGAAATATGAATGAGATTTCAAGTAAGGATAAGTGAAGTATTTCCACGAAAAGAAAGAAAGATGCTTGTGCAACTCATATGAATGAAATCTAAGTAAAGCGTTATGCGAACATTCCAAGTATAACTTATGAATGAGATGCTGGGTAAGATTTGTTTATGAGAAAGAAAGCCTTATGAGCATGTTTCACGCATACCTTATGAATGAGACTTGAAATGTGTGTGCGCCTTATGCATATCATATGAATGAAATGCCAAGACAAGAATGATTATGAAATAAAAAGATAACTTTATGTGCACATCATATGAATGAGGTTTCATGCATAATTTAAACTGGAATGCTAAGAAGTTATATTTATGAAAAAGAAAGATCCCTATGCTTAGGCTATAAAAGAAAGTTTCTATACTTAGCCCTCGATGCTTGCTTATGTGCTAAGTGCTTGTTAGTTAAGAAGAAATTCAGAGGCCTAAACATGAGTCCCAACGACTAAAATGAAGTTTATGGTTAGTAGTATTTTACAAGAACTCCGAGAATGCCTAATATGATAGTAAAGTATGAATATGTGACATGTGACCATTAAAGATACTATTGCCTGTAACGGTTTTGATTTTAAGGGGGTCGGGGAACACTCACTGAGCATGTGGTTGCTCATCCCACTACTCTTTTCCCTTTCTCCCTAGGTATTCTTTATAACAGGAAAAAGATTGAATCAGCTATGCCAAGATGGAATCCGTTCATGCTTGCAAGGTGTCGTTTGTGCCCATCGAAGGGATCTTACGTGTTTAGTGAAGTCACGTTATATATTCTTAGTTTGAAATGTTTGTAAACAAGTATTCTAAGTTCACGTTATATATACTGTTTATGAGTTGCTCTGAATGGCCTCATGAGCCAACCATCTAATCAGTTAGATGTCTTTTGGCTAAAGTTAGTTATGTTTTGGGATGTAAACCTCAATACTCTGGTTGTGTGAACCGTTGAGTTGTATCTTCCCTTTCTTCTTTATTCTTGAATTAATCTGGTTGGTGTACTCCGAGCGAGTGGCTCGCTGAGTTGTGAACTCCGGCGTGTGGCTGTTGAGCTGCTTTTGAATGTTTTACGCTTTCGTGTAATTGGAGGGATTTGTTGTAAGGCTTATAGCCTGGAAACGGCTTGTTTTTAGGGAAAACTCTGTTCGTTTCGTCCCAGAATTTTGGTAGAAAGTTAAGAAAACGTAATGCTTCTGGCCGAAGGGGCTAGGGGTGTTACATTGATGGTATCAGAGCAAAGGTCCTGCGACTATAGGCCACGACTTGAGTCTTACATTTCATATAGTCGCCTAGGAACACTCTGTGGATATGTGACATATGTTTTGCTTGTGTGTAAATGTGAGCTTTGTATAATCATTACTGCACTTAAGTATTTATGTATGCTTCGAGAAGGTTGATTGAGTAAAAGTGGCAAGTTGTGCGTTAGTATAAGAGCCAAATAGCTCTCCGCACACCTTCAAGTGATGTAGTGAGTACTTCATTGGTGCAATATATTCCTAACATGCTAACTGGCTTCACTGATTGACTTTTAGGTGATCCGGTTGAGCCAATCGGATGTATGCGAGTCGTGTGTTAGGAAGTGAGTCCAATTCACTTGTATCGTGTGAGCTAAGTGATGTTTTGATTGATAAATGTTTTCTTCGTGCGCTCTGATAAGACAATCGATAGTTAAAGCACGTCAATTAGACTCGAGCGATTGAAAATTCTTTTCTAAGCTCGTCTTTGCCCCTCAAGTACGATTTGCTCCTCGGGCCCCACAATGGAGTGAGCAGACGTACTCGAAGGTTGGTGGAGAGAGAGCTAGAAGCAGTTAGCCATCTTTTTATTAAAAACAAAGAGATTCGAAATAGATAAGCTTTTTTTTTTTTGTTTCATCCTTCGAAACTTAAGATTTTGAGATGTTAATGTCGTTTTGACTATCGAGCCAAGGTTATCATACACCGTAGGATTAGCTTCCCGTTAGTAATGAAGAGGGAGTTTAGACTTACAAAGACGCGCCCTTATGTTTATCAAATGTTGCTTGTAAATGGGTATGTGCTATGATGTGTACGTCGATAGAACCCTTCGTAATGAGTTAGGAAAGGAATGATTGGAAACTAGCTGCTATGATTGATAATCTTAGTAAATGATACCTTTCGTTTTCGAATTCTGAGTTGCCTGAGTATATTAAGAGCTACCCTTGTATACATGCTTGAAAGACTAAATGCTAGTGGTAGGACCTTGCTAAACATCGCGTAAGTATACCTACTGTTCTCCTTCCTTGCCATTGTTACCTAATCCGTGTATTGCTTGCTTTCTATTATATGGATTGTTATCCGGGATTGGGGTGACGATGTTTTGGCTTGGACGAACCCTAATACACCTAGAAAGCGAAAGGGAGGAAGAACCTAGCAGACTTTAGAATTGTACATCGTAATGATCTCTACTAAGGTAAGCGAACTGCAGTGAGACCCATATGATCACCTATGGGATAGATGTACCTTGTAGACCCTCAACATATACCTATAAGACCATTAACATCGTAGTTCTTACCCATACTAGTTGATTGATGACCAGCCGTACGTTTTATGAGTGAATGGTACAGTAAATACACGTCATTGGAGTTGCTTATCATGAACTTTAGTTGCATAATGGCTGGATTGATTAAGTGGTTTAACCTATGCGAACCATTGCTTGTACGATCTCTGAGTCATTACTTGCACTCCATAAGTTCTATTATCCCATGATATGGTTTGAACAACTATATACATACGCACTTAATGCATAATGTGGTGACCTTAGGTGTCTATCTTCACCTTTGCTTGCCTTTGTGCAATCCATGCTTGATTTGAGTTTGGTTTGGTAGGTGACTTGATTATCCAGACGAATGAAGTTTCATAATACACGGCATGACATGACCTTTGACTCATTGTTTGCATGCACATATTCTTGCTGTAGCATTATCTTCTCAGTTGTTTCTATTGACATACCATGCTAGTTCATGCCATTCATGATTCTTCATCTTTAGTGCGCTGTTGTAGACCCTACATGATGCCAATGTGAATTCGAGTGTTACTCCAAGTCCCTTCATTGTCAATGTGATGTAATATGATGTTTTTATTGCTTAGGTGCGATGTGATAGCTTCCTGACCAATTGATTTGACTTTAGAATGACCCAATATTTTGATGCCTTTGAATGGACCTGACTAAGTTAACTGCCTTCATACGAACCTGACGTGTCCTGAATAAGTTGTCATGAATGAAAAGGCCTAAAAGTTAGTTGGGATTGATGTACAGACATCGGAATGTTGGTGCATATGTTTTCCTTTTGTAAATTGCTTGCCA